>VSTD030001733.1:0-12685 GCA_008808055.3 Sporobolus alterniflorus | reverse complement strand
GACCGCTGCCCAGAGCTACATCCACCACCTCGAGACCGAGCTGCACGAGAGAGACGAGCAGCTAGAGGCGAGTCAGGCTCAGGCTGTAGACGATGACCCATGTTATGAAAACCCTAATTAAAGTTATTAACAAATAACTAGGTGCTAATACGAGCCTAAATCAAAAGGTGGAATTCAAAAATAAAGTTTAGGATTCAAACTACCGTGAAATCAATCCAAATTCCCTTTTTGAGTGGAATTCAAATTTTTGATGTGAAGGCTTTGTCATAGTTGATGATGTGCCGCTGTGCTCATCCTGCTTCACCTTGAACACCCACTTCACCCTGATTGGTTTGCACCAGGTGGGAGATCGACAAGGCTCTAGGTGTCGTTCTCCTCGATCCACATCATCTCCTCCATCATCACCTTCCTCCAGCTTGGGCTGTGCTCAGCCTCAGCGAAAGAGGCCGGCTCGTTGGAGCTCACCACGTGCAGCTCCTCGGCCACTAGTGTATGTGGTGAAAACCCGACCATCCCAAGGATGTCATTGATGTTGCTGAAATTGAGTGACGTGTCGTCATCGTGGTTGATGTCGAGGTTGTCATCATCGACATCGTCATCAACCTCCACATCATCATGGATGACATCAAGGTTACCATCATTGATGTCATTGTCAACCTCTGTGTCAACATCCGTAGTAGGGAGCGGTGACTGCTCTGTCAGCTCCTCATCCACTCCTTCTGTCTCTGCAGCCGCCTGGCTGATGGTGGTATACACCACCATAAAGACATCATCACCACCGCCTGGCTCGCTGTTGTCATCGCCAGTCCCCTAGTCCCACTGTACCTGCTCATCGAACCCCACATCACGTGTCACATGGACACACTTTGTGATGGGATTGAACGCACGGTACGTCTTAGAGCCACTATTGTAGCCGATGTAGATCATCTTGCAGCCACGGTCCTCCAGCTTTTTTAGGTATGGCGTCGTGTTCTGGATGCATACGATGCACCCAAACATCCTGAGGTGGTGCACTGCCGGCTTCTTCCCATGCCAGGCCTCAAAGGGGGTCATGTCGCCCACGCTCTTCGTTGGACACCTATTTAGCACATATACAACAGTACTCACCACTTCGCCCCAGAGCCATCTGAGAAGGCCCCTGGCCTTGAGCGTGCTCCTGGCGGTTGCCACCACTGTGCCATTCCGGTGCTCGATGACGCCGATCAGCTGTAACACCCCGTGTTACAGTTTCCCTAATCACCTTCATTAAGGTCTTAATCCAGGATCAAATCTATTGTTTAATCCAATTCTCAGTAGTCCAAGTCAAAAATTCAAATCAAATTCTCGAGGCAAGTCCATAAGCTCACAAATTTGAATTTCCAAACTCCTTTCATGAGTTGATATGTCATCCAAGTGCAAGCAGGAGCTCCTTGACCAAAATCCATCAATTCTTCAAAACTTCAATCAATTCATCAAATTTAATTCAAATTCAACACCTAGAATCTTCCCGAATTTTTTAATTCAAATTCTATCCCAAAATTTGAAAATTTCCAATAAGAAAAGGTGTTCCTTATTTCAAAATATTCAATTCCATATTTTATTTGAAATTTTTGGAGCACAGGAAGGACCACTTTTGATTGAATCAATTCAAGCCTTTTTGATTTTTTTTGAATAAATCAAAGTGGGCACTGTTCTTCTTAGGCCCGACCCGTTTTCTTCCTTTCCAGGCCGGCCCACACGCCAACGGCTCCCTCCCACCGCTAGCCAGGGCCCGCCCCTATTCCCGCACTGCACAGGCATCACATCGCCGCCTGCTGCTGCCGCTCCGCATCGTGCCCCCCTCCTCCACCGCTCGCTACAATGGCCTCAAGCCCCTCGGGCAGCCCGACTGGACCCCACCTATATCACCCTGATTTTCAGAAAATTTAAAACTTGCCAAGTTAATGCATTTCATCTAAATAGCGAAATCAAGATTTTGAATATTTTGATAGATTGTATTTCATGGCATGCATATTTTTATTTCTGAGCCCTAGGTTGTTTTCGCTTTTCGAAAATATTCAAATTTTGTTTTAAAGTCTTCTTCTGAATCATTTAAATGGCTTCCATTTAAAGCCTTTGTTTGAATTTGAATATTCGAACTAAATTTCAAAAGTTCCAAATTTGAAAAGTCTTCAAAAAGTTTATTTAAATTTATCCAAGTTTGCCCCGGTTCAAATCAAGTTTAAAAATATTTGAATATTTTGAATTTTGAACTTAAAATCTGGTTTCAAATTCGAAAAGTAGTTCCTTTCCAATTCGTCTGTGCCGACCTGAGTCCCCGGTCGGTGCGGCCCACTCTGGCCCAAGGCGGCCCACTCGGGGTTTTCCCCTTCCTTTGGACACCAAGCTGTCCCGCCGCCGCTCCTAGCGCCATCGCGCCGTCGTCGTTTGCCCACCCACACTCGGACGAAGATGAAGCGAAGCGCCGGTTGACCACCCTCCTTTTCCCCCAATGAACCAACGGCGCGCCATGTCCCCTTCATGTTTGAAATGGCCGACTTCAAAGCACACCTCTGAGCGGCCGCCTCCTCGCCTCTCCGGCCCTATAAAAGGCACCTCCACCCCGTCGTTCTCATCCACATCATTTGGCCACGCTCCACACTGTTTCTCCTCGCTCCTAGCGGTCTGTCCACGAGTTCCATCACCGTCATCCACCCTTCACCATTGCCGGCTCATCTCTGTTGCTGCGCCATCGCTTGTTGCCCACGGTGAGGATCGCGTTAACCCACTCTCCCTCCTCACACCGCCGAGGCGAGTTTTTGTTCACCACAGCGCTGGCAGGGTCGCACTCCGATGAGCGCTCCGCTCATGCCGGCCAATGATCCATGGTGGACCTGTGAACCTCCTACGTTGTGTGTAGTCCACGACTGGTGCACCCGGTCCACTAGGATTTCCTATTAGAAAATAATCCATGATTATGTTTAATCCTGAACTTCTGACACCGAGACCCCTGTCTTTGTTATTAATCCCAATCTAGCCCATGTTTTAGTACTTTAATTAAAATCTAGCCCCTGTATATTTGTAGTCTAGCCCCTAGAACTTAAAAACCTCATATCTTTTTAACTGTATCTCCGTTTTAAGTAATTTTTGTGCCAAAAGTTTCATAGCGACAAAATCTATCTAGCCATTGCATCATCAGATTGAAATTCCTCTATTTGCTATTCTGTTTGATTTATTTTCTGTATATTGCTTGTTTCTGGCATGTCGTTCATCGCGTAGAGAGGAGCCGCCGGTGAATTTCCAAGACCTTGACTTTGAACATCTTAAGCAGCAGCAAGTGGGATTTGATGACAAGTGTCCTTGATGCATGTTGTACCTATTTCTATATATATCTATAGGAATGTAATCAAGTATTTTTGTTGGAATTGTTGGGAATCCTATGCGTCATATCTTTCCATGTATTATCCTTCTTACCTGGGATTGGGTAGAACACTCGAATATTTTTACGTAATGCATAGCTTGCTAAGTCTGGGGTTAACCATGGGAATTGGTTAATATTTTTGTAGAGTTTGTGAGTCTAGAAGATCCTAGCAGGAGGATGATTGATGATGGTGTGCGAATGCATGAGTACTTGTTATGTATTATTTTGGATTGTGGTAGTGCCTGCTAGTGATACTAAGGACCTGTTCATGGAATGTGTAACCATTGTTACCACGCAAATCACATGACTGATATAGGTAGGCTTGATTGAGTAACATGTTGCTTTCCCAGTTTTGCGGATACTCGGGACAGAAGGTAGGATGGTTCTTGGTTTGGCTACAAGTGGGATGCCTGTGACCGTGGTTCGGTTTTGGCTACAGGTGTGACTCTTGTGAGCTTGAGGCCCTTAATTACCGTTAGTAATCTAGGTGCGTGGTCATCCTTAGATGTTGTCTAGGTCTAGATGCTTTCTCTGTAATTAAACCATGTTGTTAAGCCTTTCTTGTTATAAGCTTGCATGTCATTATTTCCTACACTTGCGGAGTACATAATGAACTCACACTTGCCATATTTCCTGTAGATTGCTGCTATGATCTGCTGCTCAGAAGATAAAGAGTTCTTTGATGAAGAATTCTTCTAGGCGTGTGGGTCCCCGGTCATTTGCCTGTGGTGTGGTGCTTGTTTCCGCTGTTTAGACCTATTGGTCTTGTAATAAGTTTTATATTAAGACTCGATGTAATAAACACTGGTTATACTGTTTATTTCACTAATTGTTGCTTTATTTGTGAAACTTGATCCTGGCAAATATAAAGGTATGCATTTAGTTTTGGCCTTGAAACTGGGTGTAACAAAAGTGGTAATCGGCGCTGTGTTGACCGTACGATGCAAGCCTAGAGTAGACAGGACGTTCTTAGGGACATATAGTTTATAAAACTATTTCTCATAACTTTAGTTTAATCCTTGTCTTTCTTTTATTGATGTTATTTAAACTGCTATCTTATTCTCTCCTTTTTCCAAATTTTAGATGGTTCGTTCTTGCCGCACAGCCCGCAAGAGCTCTGGACGTCGGCTTGCTGGTTAGATGGTGCCAAGGGATGTGCCACCTCAGCTGGAGCCATAGCCCAACTCTCCTCAATACGTCCCTCAGGAGGAGGATCCCTTTGAGATCGTGGTCGTGGTACCTGCGGGAGAAGAAGCTCAACAACTGCCGTAGAACAATGGCAATAATGATGACCACAACAACGACAACAATCATGAGGAAGAAGAAGAAGACAACGAGGCTGAGGAAGAAGAAGAAGGCAACGAGGCTAAGGAAGAAGAAGGCAACGATGGAGAAGATGAAGATGATGAGGACTACACTCCTTTGAGTGACTTTGAGAAGGATAAGATGTACCGTGAGGCCGACGAGATAAAGACCACCGGAAATGAAGCTCTAATCCCCACTGGTAGACTACAAGATTTGTTGAACTGCGTCGACAATACGACTCCGCCAGAGCTCAGAATCAAGAGGGTTCTGCGCCCTGGACGAGAAGATTACAAGGCAATCGTGGAGATATTCAATGGGCCTAGTTGGATTAGCGGGCACAAAGGCCTAGCTTTCAGAGCCACTTACCTGGATGCAGTAGCTTATGCTGCATGGTAGGCAATCACCGTCTACAACCACACATATCATGATGAGCTGAAGAACTCTGTCTATCACTTGATGACACAGAGGAAGAAGAACAAGTTCAAGACCTCTGGGGTCAAGGCTGATATCCTGGTGATGCTTATGGTGCATCACTAGGACGTGTCTGTGGAGATGAGCATCCGTCTAAGATTGCTCGCAGGGGATCCAGTCAATCCGTGACCAGCTCAGGGACTCAGATGTGACTATTCGAGGGTAACAGAGGATGATAGCTGATGAAGCCAGTGACCTCTACGCATTTAACAACTATACTTGGTCAGCCACATCCTCCGGTCCAGGAGCAAAGGATGAGCCAACGGTGAGCAGCCACTCCCCCTCCGGCTCTCATACTCGTTAGGGGTTTACCCCGAGTCTGTAATAAGTGTGTGTCGCTAGAATGCTTTTTATGATGGATGTTTAATGATTGATGCTTTTGTTTGCTGGTGTGAGCTATAGGTTGCTTATGCTCCTTATCTACAACCTCACCTTAGTTATCTAAATGAAATGTCAATCATTGTTATACCTTGATGCATATAGTTGGGAATCTTTTATTTCTATCTCTATCTCTATCTCAAAACTCTTCATGATTATCAGATGGCCAACACTCTCAACTATGCCGCTCAAGAGAACAATGACAACAACAATGCCAACCCACCTCCACCTACAACACTTGAGCAAGTGTTAATCATGCAAGCCCAAATGCTGCAAACTATGCAACAGACTATGGCGAACATTTAGCAAGCTCAAGTACAACAACCAATACCACAACTTCAGTAGCGTGACAAGCTTAGAGAACTCTAGCGGATCAAGCCTCTGACATTCACTCACTCCATTGAGCCAATGGATGCCGATGATTGGTTGAAGACAATCGAGAAGAAGCTGCAAGTTGTTCAGTGCACCAACAGAGAAATGGTTTTGTTTGTAGCGCATCAGTTGGTTGGACCTGCTGCAGATTGGTGGGACGCCAATGTTGAAGCGCATGAGGAGCCAGAAACTATCAACCGACAGGAATTTAGGAACAACTTCAGAACCCATCACATGCCACTGGGAGTGATGAAGCTTAAGAAAAAGGAATTCAAAAATTAGAAGCAAGACTCAATGACTGTGAGCGAGTATGTGACTCATTTCTGTTGGAAAATGTGTTGTAACATAGGTACATGGGTCTGAGACCACCTCCTGCATGAGGCTTGGCCTGACCCATTAGTGATTCCACTCGAGTGGGGCGTCAAGGGTTTTAGGGTTTCCCTAGCGCCGCCGCCCCAGGTGGTCTGACTGCCAGCCCTAGGCAGTTAGACCGCCTGCCCCTACGTGGCCTCCCTCCCTAGGGTTGCACAGGGGCACTCCTATATATATATACCAATACCTAAATATAAAGCAATCCATTATTTGGCGGCACACCTCTCTCCAACAAGGTTATCAGAGCCTAGGTATTTTTTTCACTTCCGCTTCTCTCAAACCCTAGGGGTCTGACACCCACTCTCCTTCCACTACATCTCTGGTGAACTGCGCTGCCTCCCTGTGCGCCATGACACCACCTCCGATGGCCACCAACGATGACCGCCAGGCTGTCGAGGCCGCCAAGTTACAGAATAAACTCGATGCCATGGTCGCCGCCACCATGAAGAAGTACGACGCCGCCCGCGCCTGGGTCCTTACCGCCACCGCACTCCTTGAGGAGGAGGAGCGCATGGCTACCATCCTCATTGAGGAGGCCCGCGCCGTGGCAGCCCTGATTGAGCCTCCTTTGCTTACGCCGCCCCCGGCCCCCGCCGGTCGCGCTGCTCCATCGGACGATGACTACGATGCCGCCATCATCGCCAACATCCATGTTTAGGCTGCCGGCGTGCAGGACATCTGTTCTCTCATCTCAGTCATGCTGGACCTCTCCACGCACTACGCCTGGTGGGGTGACAATGTCCTACTCACCCTCGGGCATTACTCTCTCTTTGATCATGTGTTGCTAGACACCACGTACGTCAGCGTTCCGGCTTGGGACCGGATGGACAACGTCGTCAAGTCATGGATCTGGGCCACCATCTCCCCTAACCTGTAGGACATCACCCGGCAACGCGGCCACATGGCTCATGATGTCTGGCTGACACTGGAGAACCACTTCCTCGGCAACCGCAAAACCCACGCCCTCCACATCGATGCCACGTTCTGGAGTTTCATTCAGGGGGAACTCAGCATCAACAACTACTGTCGGAAGATGGATGGCTTTGCCGACTCCCTCACCGACCTCGGTGTCGATGTAACCGATCACGTTCTCATGTTGAACGTTCTGTGTGGGTTGAACAAGAACTTTGAACACCTTCACGCCATCTTTACGCATGTGACACCCTTCCCGTTGTTCCTGAAGGTGCTTGACGATTTCTGCAGCAGGGAATTCAGGGGCTGCCGGCATCTACCCCCACTGCCCTCTACATCACGCAAAAGCCTCTGTCGTCCTCTTCCTCAGCTAGTGGGTGGGAACGCCCGCCAGGACAGTAGCAGCACCAACAACACCCTCATCAATAATAGTTGTAGCAGTCTGGCAAGAAGAAGAATAACCACAACAACCGCAATGGTGGCGACAACAGCGGGAGTAGCTCCTCCACCACCTCTGCTACCAAGGGCCTGTGGCCCTCCTACTTCAACCCCTGGATTGGCACTATTCAAATGTGGCCAGGTCTCGGGGGGGGGGGGGGTCAGCGTGCAGCAAGCCCACCTGTATCCGCAGGCCATGCTGGCCGACGCCCTTCCCTATGGTCCTCCACCACAGGCTAGGCCACCCTTCATGCGACCAGTCATGCCTCTGCCCATTCACCATGGTCAGGAGGCTCCGGCTCCGGTGGCATGGTCCCCATGGATGGGCTCGTGGGATCAACAGTTGTTGGCCCACTCCTTCAACACCATGACCATGGTCCCTCCTGAGGTCACCGATTGGGTGGCTGACTCCAGCGCCTCCAACCACACCACCTCGAATGTCGGTAACTTAACCTTTGTCTGCCCTCCTCATAATAATGATCCTTCATCTGTCATTGTGGGGAACGGATCCCCTCTCCCGGTTACCTGAGTAGGTGACACGGCCCTTTCTAGTCCATTCTACCTTAATAATATTCTTGTTACACCTGATATTATTCAAAATCTTTTATCTGTTCGTCGCTTCACTACTGATAATTGGTATTCTATGGAGTTTGACCCTTTTGGCCTTTTTATGAAGGATCTCTCTACTAGGAACATGATCACCAGGTGTGATAGTTCAAGGCCTCTCTACACCATGTACCTACCATCGTGTTCCACTCCTTCATCCTCTGTTGCTGCTCTGACAGCCCTAGTTCCATCGACATGCACTTGGCATCGTCGTCTTGGTCACCCTGACATTGACACTTTGTCCAAGCTGTCCAATGCTTCTAGTGTCATTTGCTCTAGGCGCACACATGATTTATGCCACACTTGCCAATTAGGTCGTCATACTCGCATACCTTTTGTTAGTTCTGCCTCCCGTGCAGATAATAATTTTGATTTAATCCATTATGATTTGTAAACCTCACCAATTGTTAGTATTTCTGGGTGCAAGTATTATTTGATTATCCTTGATGATCCCTCTCATTTTGTGTGGACTTTTCCTTTGTATGTTAAATTTGACACTTTTCCCACATTGTCAAATTTTTTGCCTTTGTTTTCACACAGTTTGGCTACACCATCAAAGCCGTCTAGTGTGACAATGGTCATGAGTTCGAAAATGCCCCCTCCTATGCATTCTTTGCCTCCAGTGAGGTCATCCTACAGATGTCCTGCTCATACACCTCTCCACATAATGGTAAAGTCGAGCGTTCACTTCACAGTATCAATAATATGATCTGCTCCCTGCTATTTTAGGCCTCTGTGCTGGCTCGCTATTGGGTAGAAGGGCTGCACACTGCTACGTACATGCTGAATCACCTCCCTTGCAAGACAATTAGCGTCTCTTGCCCATATGTCACTCTTTACAGTGTCACACCCTCATATGAGCACTAGCGACTGTTTGGCTGTGTTTGCTATCCCAACCTCTCCGCACAAGTTGCCCACAAATTGGCCCGCTGGTCCACTCATTGTGTCTTCCTCGGATACTCCGCTGATCACAAAGGTTATTGGCATCTCAATCTCTCTACCAACAACATCCTCGTCTCCCGACATATTGTTTTTTATGAGGCAGTCTTTCCCTTCATTGCCTCACCCCGTCTAACTAATGCTTTAGACATCTTTTTGCAGGGTGATGCTCCCGGTGTGGCTCCCATGCCCACACAACTGCCGTCACCCCAGGTTCCCACCGCTGACCACTGCTAGCAGTCCGACCGCGCCCAGAACAGAGGCTGGCGGTTAGACCGTGAGCCCGGGCAATCATACCACCTCAGGAACAGAGGCTGGTGGTCCGACCTCCACCCAGGGCAGTCAGACCTCCCGCCCCCTCATGGCCATGTCATCGGCTTCCTCGCTGACTTCGGCCGCGCCCCACGCGGCACCCACGACTTCAGCCACACCCCATGCGGCACCGACGCCTCCACCCACGCCATGTGCGGCCTCGGCGTCCATGAGTCCACCCGTGCCTCTCGAGGCTCCGGTGTCCCAGCACTACTCACGTCACCCTCGAGCTACGCAAGAGCCACCGGCACTACCTCTACTTTAGTAGTCATCACTGGCGAAGGTCGTATCGATGGCACCTCCGGTCATCCGATGACCATGCGGGGTGAAGTGGGGCTTCTGGCTACTGGCTGACAAACTCACACTGTCAGCCACCTCATCATCACCGCTCTCTCCGGTGCCCACCTTCATCTGTGTTGCCCTTACTGACCCATCCTAGTGTCGTGCCGTGGAGGAAGAATATGATGCCTTGATCACCAACACCACTTGGGATCTTGTCCCTCATCCTGTTGGCTCCAACGTCATCACCGACAAATGGATCTTCAAGCACAAGTTCAACTCTAACGGCACCCTGGAATGGTACAAGGCTCGTTGGGTTCTTCATGGCTTCACCCAGTGGCCCAGCGTCGACTGCGATGAGACTTTCAGCCCGGTTGTCAAGCCAGCCACCATCCGCACAACACTTTCCCTAGCCATCTCACATTCCTAGCCCGTCCACTAGCTTGATGTGAAGAACACGTTCTTGGATGGTACTCTCTTATAGACAGTCTACTGCAACCAATTGATGGGATTTGTTGACCTTGCACAGCCTGACCGGGTCTGCCGCCTCAACAAGTCTCTCTACGGGCTGAAGCAGGCACCTCAGACTTGGTATGGTTAGTTTGCCACGTACCTCCTCACTTTGGGATTTGTTGAGGCCAAATCCGACACCTCCTTGTTTGTCTTCCGCCGCGGCATTGATACGGTATACTTGTTGCTTTATGTTGATGACATTGTGCACACTACATCTAGCACAACGTTCCTGCAACACACCATATCCGCCCTCAAGCAGGAATTTGCCATGAAGGACATCGACATTCTTCACCATTTTTTGGGGGTCTCCGTACATTATCAGGCACATGGACCCTTCCTCACACAATGCCATTTCGCTCTTGATGTCCTTGAGCACGCTGGCATGGTGGACTGCAAGCTGGTCTCAACGCCCGTGGGCACGTAGGCCAAGGTCTCTACCACTTTCGGGCCTCCTGTTGATAATCCGACTCAGTTTAGGAGCCTCATCGGGGACCTCTAGTACCTGACGTTCACCCGCCCTGACATCGTCTACGCCGTCCAAGAGATTTGCCTTCATATGCATGATAACCGGGAGCATCACCTCACTGTGATGAAGTACGTCTTGCGCTATCTGCGAGGCTCCCTAGACTTTGGCTCCACCTACGATGCTTCGCCTCCTCCTCCGAGTTGACGGTCTACACGGATGCGGACTGGGTGGGTTGCCTAGATACACGCTGGTCCACCTCGGGCTATGTTGTGTTCCAACAACCTCATCTCCTGGTCCTCCAAGCGGTAGAACATCGTCTCCCGATCGAGCATCGAGGCTAAGTATCACGTCGTGGCCAACGGCGTGGCTGAAGCTTGTTGGCTCTGGTAGCTCCTCTAGGAGCTCCATGCTCCGTTGTTAAAGAGCACTCTCATCTACTATGACAACGTCAGTGCCGTCTACGTCTCCACCAACCCCGTTCAGCACCAGTGTATGAAGCATGTCGAGATCGACCTCCACTTCATCTGGGAATGCATTGCCATCGATGATGTCCATGTCCTGCACATCCCGACGACCTCCTAGTTCATAGACATCTTCACGAATGGTCCAACCACTTTGGTGTTTTCAAATTTTTGGTCCAGTCTCAACATTCGTCGTGGCTAGAGTTTCGACTGCCAGGGGGGCGGGTGGCAGAGGGGGGGGGGTTGGAAAATGTGTTGTAACATAGGTACGTGGGTCCAGAATCACCTCCTGCGTGAGGCTTGACCCGACCCATTAGGGATTCCACCCGGGTGGGGCGTCTAGGATTTTAGGGTTTCCTTGGCACCACCACCCCGGGCGGTCAGACCGCCAGCCCCTGCGGAGCCTCCCTCACTAGGGTTGCACAGGGGCACTACAATATGTATGTACCAATACCTCAATACAATATAATCCAATATTCGGCGGCACACCTCTCTCCAACAGTTTCACTAAGCTATCCCGTTACACTCCTGATAACGTGGATATGAATGAAAAGAAGCAAGGCTGGTTTCTCAATAGACTGAATGATGGTCTCGCCTATGCACTGGAAGCTCACAATTTCAATAATTTTCAAGACATGGTGGACAAGGCTCTAGTCCTTGAAAACAGAAGAGTCATTATGGAGCACAAGCAGAAGATGCAACACACTAGAGCTCAAGGAAGCAATAAAAGGTTCCATGATGGTTCATCATCTGAAGGACCTATCTTCCATTCTGTTTAGTAACAAACAATGCAAGTTGCAGCGCAGGGATTCCATACTCCTCAGCGTCAGATTCAACGCCCCAATTTTCAGTCTCCTCGCTCTACACCGCCGCCACCACAAAGGAACAACAATGCACATAATTCTAATATTGTAGAACAGTTGTTGATAGAATGGGCACTATGCCAACAGGTGTCCGAGGAAGCAGGCAAAGCAGACTCTAGTTCCGGATACAAACCAGAACCCCAACCGCAGCACCAACACGACTACTCCAGCCCAGCAAAATCAAGCTCGTGCTCGTGTGAATCATGTGGCAATGGAAGATGCTCAAGCAGCTCCAGACGTTATCATTGGTATGATCATTACCAACGACAATAATGCAATTGTGTTATTTGATTCTAGAGCATCTCATTAATTTGTAGCTACTAATTTTGTGCAAAAATATAACCTGCCCTTATCCATGCTAAAAAATCAGATGATTGTTAGTTCTCCTGGAGGAGATATGCATGCGAGGCATGTTAGTCCTAAGGTTAGCATTCTTATAAAGGGGTAGAATTCTTAACCAACCTCATAGTTCTTGAGTCAAAAGGAATTGATGTGATTCTTGGAACGGACTGGCTAAGCAAGCATAATGGACTAATTGACTGTGCTAAGAAGGCAGTAAGGTTGACACCTAGCAGTGGTAAAGAATTGGAATATGTGGCAGAGAACTTGGTCACAGATA
>VSTD030001732.1:0-12686 GCA_008808055.3 Sporobolus alterniflorus | reverse complement strand
AGTTCCTCGAACATGCTCACCAAGTGTTCGGGGAAATGCCCGAGAGGAGATAAACTGATTTGAGTCGAGTCTCTTGTTGTCGATCTCTTGTGTGACTGTATTAGCACCTCTTCATGTCTTCGTTACAGTTCCTAGCCGAGTTCTGAAGGTCGATAGCTTATCTATAGCTAGACGGTCTTGATCGGGTTAGAAGAGAGCGGATTCGGGTTGAACTTGGGATATAGGCCAGATTCCGGTGAGGAATTTTTATTGGCTCCCATTCACCCCCCCTCTGATCACCTTCTCCGGTCTTTCAGAAAATCAGTACATCAGAAATCTGATGGATCGATATCTTGAAAGGGTTAAAAGAACAAGCAGCAAAGAAAAATATAGGTTAAAAAAAACGTAAACCTGATCGTTGGCACACAGACAGAGCGGTAGATCTAGTTACTAAAAGATGAGTGGAGCAAAGAGCGTAGTAGAACTACTAAGTTGTGGAGGAAAATGAAAAAGGAAGAAGATGCAAGATGGTAGGAGGAAAGAATACCGAAATATCTTACGGGGAAGAAATCAGCAGCACAGTAACCAGCGAGAGGATAAGGATGGTAAGAGAATCTATCTGTCTACGTATATGTAGGCATGAGCAGACGGGATCCTCTCCCCTCTCCTTTTTTTTTATATTTTTTATGGTATGTTGGTTTGTGTGTCTGCATTTCTACTCGGGTGTAGCTCCTGTGTGATCATTCATTTTCCTAAGGGGTTTGATACATGTGTACAACAGTACCGTGGTGTGTGTGTGTTTTTGTTTTTGTTTTGTTAGTTGCAAGTTGTATCCTTCCCCCTCTCCCTCCTCTCGTAAGAAGCAGTAAGTTGTTACCAGTAATCTTACAGGATTGATGGAACATTGTTTATATTTCCTTTTACGTGACATAAAAACAGAGGAAAAGAGTTATGGTTACTTTTTTTGTTGCTGTTTGTGAATAATGATGAGGGCGCTAATAACCTAACAATCCTATTGATTAAACTTTCAGGTCGGCCTGTAATGATGGAGTTTATTTTGTTCCCCTCGCTTGTACATACATGTGAATGATGCAGTGCTAATTGTCTCCTCTTTTTTTGTTTCATATGAACAGTATGAAAAACAGTGCTTGTGGGTTTTCAGATGACTTCTATTCTAAACATGAAGTTGAACCAGTAATCATACACCACGTTACCAGAAAATCGTCTATATCTACAACAGCGCCAACCGTAATAGACAGAAGAGAGTGTTTGTGGAATTCGGAATTACCTTAAGCTTAGACACAAAGTTCAAGCACCCATCGTACACCACGTTACCAGGAAAGTGTTCATATCTACAGCACCGGTGATTGTAACAGATAGAGTAGAGTGGCTGTGGATTTCGGGATCACCTTAAGCTTAGACACAAAGTTGGGCCACGAACTGTACACCACATTACCGGGAAAGGGTTCATATCTACAACACCGACTGCTGATAGTTTAGCGTGCCACAGTATGAATATATACAGAATCAAAAGGGTAACAGTAATTAGTAGCCACAGAAGTTTTGGAAGCTGCATAAGAGCGACACAAAATATTCGAGCGACGTTGCTGACCAACCAAACACGTCAAGCTGAAACAGCACGTAGATGAGAACCAATCCGGTAAATAAGTATCGATGAGTTTCTTTGTCGCTGATGAAGGTCGTACATACTATACCTGATGATTGCCTAGTCTCTTTCGGAGCGCTCGGTTGGCTGTCGAGACTTCGTGTTTCAAGGGATTTCAACCTGCACCGGATATAGGGTTAGTAGCACGCACTAGAAAACCTGTTTATGGACAATGTAAAAGCAGACCATTTTGGTGGCGACTCGTGATCCGAAGCGGTTGGTTTGGGTGCAGAAGCCTTTTGGTTGGATACATGCATACATAGACATGCATAGTGTGGTTAAAGAAAAGAGTAAAATGTGTCAGGGGTATTGTGTTACGTATATCTACAAGAAGAGGAAAATTAGAAAAAGGTACTACAATAAGGTATTACCGTGCCATCAGGGGTCCCTGGGTCAGAGTATATTGTGGTTTTTTGCAGAACTACAGGGAAAATAGGTTGTGTTAAACCGTAAAATTCGCTATGGATGCACACTGACGAGGTGTTTAGTTGTTTACTCGGTACCTGGTGAAGCTGTTTCCTTGGAGAGAAAGTCAGAGATCTACGAGCCTGAGTTTTATATTTACGTACATGTAAATCATGGTATTAGAAGTGTCATACATGCTATTAACATATTTTACTTCAAGATATATGACATAGCACTTACGGAAGATGTATCTAGGGAGGTCGAAAGCTTTTTCATTGCTGTTGCCGGGGAGTCTTCTGTTGTCGAACGAAGCAGAGTCATCAATATCAAAAGACAGCGCCTCGGAAGCATCTCTGTTGGAAACTGTCCGCTGTTCTTCTCTTCCATGTGCTTGTAGGACTGAGTTTACATTCAAAATTCTCTGCTTTGAGTAGTACAAATTAATGTTTATGTTTACAGCAAATGTAAACCTGAGTCCGACAATAGTGCGAAGATCCTTTGGAATGTTTTGTGAGGCATCAACAGTTTTGAGGAGAAATTCACATGGCTTTCCTACAATTTGCCTTGAAATGCTATCGAAACAAAACATTTCAGCTTCGGTTGATCCATCCGTTGCGTAAAATGTTAACTTGTATCTGCATGAACATAAAGTAAAACAGATGTTTAACGAACAAAAGTTAGTGTACCAGAAAAAAGAATCACTAAATTTTGAGCTCTGCATAGTTAAGAATATAACTTATCATAGTCAACAGACAGTAAGGTATTTATTTAGTCTTTTGATACAAATGCGACTATGTCTGTTCTTCTTATCAGTTTTGTGTCACAACATATGTAATTGATAGGGTATGTGAAAGGCACTCACACGAATTGATTTCAAAGAAAAAAACATAGAACAGCACAACCCGGTACTCACCTAAAACTGGTCCTTGTGCCTCCACACTTAGAGCATTGGTATGCCTTAGCCGCCTGGGGACACGATTTTCCACAGGTATAACAAGATGGAAACCACCAGCCACTCCCTTCTTGAACTCCAGTGATAGTAACGGTACATTCCCATGTTGATGACTATGGAAGGGGAGGAGTAAAAAAAGGATTAGTTTAGAACTGAACGTCTTTATATGAACCGCAGAGGTGTGTGTGTTTCCTTGTTTTTTTTTGGTATGGTACTAACCGTGTGTAAGAACGGATCCAGCGCAATCAAACGTTCAAGAGTTTCCTCCTTGAGATCGTCGTGCTTCTCAATATCAACCTCATCCTTTTCTTGTGTAGGTTGCGTTATCTATAGCTGTTCTTCCTGCAAACTGTTCGATTTCCAGTGAGAACGAATTTTTAAGTCTGTACACACATGTTCGTTCAGCGTCAAGGTTAGATGCGTGCTGTGAAGGTCTTCATGTCTCAAGCTTCTGTGTGTGTTAGTATAGGTTGTAGGTTCAACTTACGTGCTGTGTTAGTGTGTGTAGAGTGTGGTGTGAGTGTGATGTGCATTGTGCGTGAGTTAGATCTCTATAGCTTGTATTTAGGGCTCTAAAAAACCACTAACGGTTCAGTGTGTTGCATAAGTTATAAAGACTGAAAATAAGTAGGTAATCGGAAGACTTGTTCTTGAAGGTTATGGATTTCATTGAAACACCAAAAGGATTGGTCATTCTTACCTTTTCTGAACTAATAACCTTTCGTTGTAATGCTCAATATACCACTCTCTAGTAACCCCCTTTATTTATATTTTTCTACAGTAACAGGTAGAATGCTCAATATACCACTCTCTAGTAACCCCCTTTATTTATATTTTTCTACAGTAACAGGTAGAAATCTTTTGCACACGATAGCTACTCACCTGGCGTAGTATCTTGCAGCCTCTAGAATATCAGGATTGAAGTACCAGTGGCATGCTGCACTCCCACTTAAGTACGTGTTTCCTATAAAGTGAGGAAAAAAAAGAACAGCGGTAAGTATGATCTGGTACAAAGATTTCAAGCCGTCCAGTTGTCCGGTCGACCACGGAGGGCGACTAGGCAACTAATCATGATTAAGATGATGACTAGGACGACTAATCACCACCCTGGTCGTTCTGGTTGTCCGGTCTAGTTGCCTTCTGACCGATCAGATTATATATATACCCATATAGTCATATACTGACATATAATCATATATATTGATAGATATGAATATTTTCAAGACATCAGTAAAGAGATATGAATTCTGAATAGGTGGTAAGGTGTTCAATTCATCCGTTTTCCATTGTTCAACAATTAAGGAGCTAGCTGATCATCTAAAATTCTAAATAAGCAAAATACTGAAATAGGAAATACAAACTTACTAGCTCTGAGCCTATAGCAGCAGATCTTCATCCAAATAAAATGCTTCACCATCATCAGTAGCTTCCCTTTCAGCTGACACATATTCATCCTCATCAATTGATTCATGTTGTAGTGGTTGATCTTGATCAACAACAGCTTGAACATCATCTTACTGAAAACTAATCTAGTCGTCCAGGAACCCTAATCACCCACACCCAATTAGTCATGATTAGTAGACGATTGATCGTACTAGTGGACAACTAGCTCACCTAGTCGCGTCGTTACCCTTAGTTGACCCCTCAGGACCGACTTGGATGACTAATCACGATTAGTCGGACGACTTGAAATCAGAGATCTGATATCCATACATATGAGATAGGTGTACCGATGCTGGAACGTGATTTCCAACCTTGAAAGTGTTTTGCCAGCAACCAACCAAAAGAACAACTACTAGTAACCCACAAAGTCTTTGGCTCGCTGTCCCCACAAAGTAACCCGCAGAGTTGTGTCACTACACAATGACAAATAATCTGATCAGAAGTTGACGTAGTCCATGTTATATAATCGGGTGAAGAGAACGATAATCGTAGTACTATAAGGATGTGTTAACTAACCTTGAGTCTTTGATGGTGATGTCTCTGATCAGGATGGTGATGTCTCTGATCAGACTTCTGTTTGTCTGAGAAGCTTGTTTAAATGGTCTGATATGCGTTTTTTTTGTGGTTTATAAGGAAAAAGTTAGAGCAACAGTAAAATAAAGGACCCTGTCTGTCCAACAAGGTTGCTTAACAGGTTTCGTATCAATGATACCATTTATGATTGTTTTTTTCCACCTTTTAGGAAAATGTTACAAAAGAGGTACATGTAAAAACTGTGTATTACAGGGACAAATATATTTCTAAGTTTAATCATTACCTACAAAAGTTTCAGTTCTGCACACGGCATTGGGAATCTGATCGAAATTCGTAAGTCTGTAAATAAAAGAAGGAACATAGGAGGATCCTTGACGATATGTGCCTAGGTGTAGATCGTAAACTGTATCATGAGTGGCGCATCAACAGCTCTGTAAAGAGACTTTGATGGGAGAATCCTGACACGTTGCAAGTCATATACTTTGTTGAGTTGGATGTTCGGGCTCATTTCGACAACTAAACTGTTTGGAATTTCTGCATAGACGGCATTGCCCTGCAAAATAAAACAAACCACATCTTACAACAGACACGATGTATGTTCTGGTAGTGCGTGCTATCACAGCAATGACCTATGGTTCACAAACTGATATAGCTCCTGTGTACATGAGTCTAAAATCTGAGAGATCGGACATTTCAAAGGGTCACTAAACCAATTTTAAAAAACAGGGCACCGGGTCGACTAAGAATGTAATACACACGCAGTTTCGTAAGAGCTAAATGGTATGTGCATGAAATGGAGTAATCACGTAGTAGACAACTCCATTCTAATACACATGCTAAGGAAACAGCGATAGGGCTAGGAGTCAACAAACCTTTTTATCCGCTAGTACCATGTCGACAAGCTGGATGGGACCATTGTCCGCAAGGCCTCAAAAGTCCCACTTTCGCATGACACAGACTCATACAGTTGCGTTTACGTCATGGCGCTTTAGTTCATTAAGCGGAGTGAAATCCATGTTTTTGAACCTGGGAAAAGGAAAGTACAAAAAAGAAAATAGGAAAGAGTCAGTCTATATAGCAGGCTAAAACTCAGTGGAAATCTGTTGTACAAGATAGATAGATAAATGCCGCAAGTTCATTACAAACATACAGGAAGTTTCGGTTCAATTTTTTTTCGACCTGCCCTTTTTTCTATGAGAAACAGAAGGTTAAAGAAACAATAAAAAATGACTCTACTTACCAAGACAACATATAGCATTATGTACATGGTATACATGAGTATTCAGTGGTTTAAGAATTGAGTCAGCACTTAAATATTGTCGTTCTTCATCTGGAATAAGAAATAGTATATGGCTATTTATTGTGTCCGCTATATCATTTGTCGGAGTCAGTATAAACCATTCTCTCAAATAGGCTATATCCATGTACCTTCTCTGAATATCTGGATAGATAGCATCAACCATGCATGGTATTTTGTCACCATTAGACCGTAAAAGAAGCTCATCTGGTATTTGTATCCAAGACGGTTCGATCTCATCTTCCTTTGCTATAGATTTGATTTTACCTCCACCAACATCTAACATCCATCCGCTAAATTCAGTGTAAGATGAAGCACTGTGACATAAGACCATAAAGCAGAGTTTACTATTGCTGACCTAACAATTTTGGCACGAGAACCTCCTTGTACAACAAGTAGAGTCTGTCTTAGGTCACCTCCCAAAACAACCACCTTCCCACCAAAACGCAGCTTGTTGCTTACGGATAATGGTACCAAAACTATATCACAAAGAGTTCTATCCAATGCTTCAAAGGCTATCTTGGTGTGTCATCAAAGCTTCATCCCAGATGATGAGAGACGCTACTTGTATTAGTTCACAAAGCATTGTACCACACTTTATATTGCAGGTTGTCCCTTCATCTAGATCGTCGTAGGGAATCTTGAAACGGGAGTGCGCCGTATGCCCTCCCGGCAGAAGTAAAGAGGCAACTCCAGATGATATGACCGAAAGCACAATTTTTCTATGTCCTCGTAAATATGTTATAATCGAGTTCCATAGGAAGATTTTTCCAGTGCCTCCATAACCAGAAACAAAGAAGAATCCCGATTTGTCTGCTAAGACAGTTTCGACAATTGAATCAATTGCACAGCGCTGTTCACTATTGAGTTGTGCTATTAATCTTTGAGATTCAATTGCAAGAGTGTCTGCATCATAGTTTAACTCTTCATCAAATAAGCGATTTACTGATTCTTGTGATGAATAAACGGTGGCTCTAGGAAGATTAAACTCGTTGATAGTTCTTCCCCGTCTCTCAAAAAGAGCACTCAGGTTTGTTAAGACTTGATCTCGGAGATCGGTGTCGGGCATCTGGTAATGCTGAGGGTTAATAGTTTGATGCACATTGTATTGGATGTCATCTGCATGAGACTTCCAAACGTGTTCAAAGAATTTGTACTCATCACAAACCTCACAAAATAGAAGCATTGTAACAAAGAGCTGCCTTAACTGATTAAAAGTAGCCCAATGAGTAGCCTCATCGAAGGCATTATACCACTCTTGGTCATTGCTAAGAAGGCCCCGTGCGTTGCAAGCTTCTTTGAATGTAGAGTGTGCAACACCATTATCTGTGTGTAGATACTCATAACTCTGGGCACCTTTCGCCACCATCAATAACATCCTAAAATAGTATCTCTCACCACAAGATGGACGCACAAAGTACAAACGACCTATCTTTCCACTATCTCTGTCTTTTCTCCCATGTCTTTGTTTTTTCATTCCATTGCCACTTGAAAGGGAAATCACAATAGGAAAGACTTCTCGCATCTGGATATCTCTGTTTTGCAACAAACCACTATGTTAACATACTTCTACGAAGGAATTCTTGAGAAGCTAACTGGGCTATATCAGCTTCAGCACTATAGGTGATGTAATTTTTATTTGGTAAATGGATTGACAGTCTTTCAACAAAAGGAAAGTGACGATGAATTTGAAACTCCAGTATTCTCCAACAGGAGTTGAATGGACTGTCACACCCAGTTTCAAGGTCAAAACTATATGTATACCTTTATATGTGTCAGGATCAATTTTCACACATAAAGCAATAAATAGTAAAATAAACAGTATAACCAGTGTTTAATATATCGAGTCTTATTACAGAGCTTATTACAAGACCAAGATGTCTAAACAGTGGAACAAAGCACCACACCACAGGCAGATGACCGGGGGCACGCACGCCTAAAAGAAGTCTTCATCGAAGAACTCTTCATCTTCTGAGCAGCAGAACATAGCAACAATATACTGGAAATATGGCAAGTGTGAGTATATAAAGTACTCCGCAACTGTAGGAAATAATGACATTCACGTTTATAACAAAAAAAGCTTAATAACATGGTTTAACTATAGAGAAAGCATCAGCAGTTTCAAAGAGTAATAGGGGGAGGGGAGTCGACGGGACGTCGAGTTAGTGTGGGGGAAAAGAAGACGGCCAGGCGGCGCATCATTTCGGCTCCTCACGCGCACCGGAGGACGGCTGACAGCGGCAAGCGACGCGGCGGCGCCGACCAAGCCGAAGGCGGCTCGAGCGACCGAGGTGGGAGAAGACTCTCAGGTGGGCCAAATGCCACTTGGGTCGGCGTGGAGAGAAAACAAAAAAAAAGAGATGGGCCGCAAGGACGACTAGGCCGAAATGGTTTTGGGCTGTGCTGAGAAAAAGGAAAAAAGTTTTCAGATTTTGATTCAAGGAATAATATTCAAATTTAAATTTTAAATTTCTCCTAACCGAATTTGAATTGGATTTTTAAAATAAGATAAAATGAAATCAACTTTTTGGGACCTTTTTAAATCTGGAATTTTCAAAAATTGATTTAAATAATGAAATTTAAATCAACGCTTTAAACGAAGATTTTTAAATTGATGGACTAAAACAAAGTTTAGAAATCGAAAACGAAATTTAAATCTTTTCAAAAAGCAAAATCCAAACTATGGCTCAGAAATAAAAATATGCATGCCATGAAATACAATCCTATCAATTTCTTATTTAGGTGAAATACATTAGTTGACAAGTTTTAAATTCTTATAAAAATTAGGGTGTTACAATGCGGTTCAGCAAATCCCTCAGTCTGCCAGTGGGGATCTGAGGCTTCATCTCCAAAGATCTTGATCTTGTCAGCGTCACGGTACATTTCTTCCTTTTTGGCGTCACCCAAAGGAGTGGTCTTCATCATCTTCGCCTTCACCCTTGTTGCCTTCTTCTTCTTCTTCCTCGTTGTCTCCTTCTTCTTCCTCATGATCATTGTTGTTGTTCTGCGATAGCTGTTGAGCTTCTTGAGTGTCTTCTCCTGCTGGTACCGTGACCACGATCTCGAAGGAGTCCTCCTCCTAAGGAACATGCTGAGGAGAGTTGGGCTACGACTCTGGCTGAGGTGACACATCCCTTGACACCAACTGACCAATGGACTGATGTCCAGTACTCTTATGGGCTATGCGGCAAGGATGAACCATCTAAAATTTGAAAATAGGATAGAATAAGATAGCAATTTAAATAAGATCAAGAAAAAAAGATAAGGATGAGACTAAATCTTTGAAAAATAGTTTTGTAAACTGTGTTTCTTTAAGAACGTCCAATCTACTCTAGTCTTGCATCCTACGATCAACACGGCTCTGATTATAACTTCTGTCACACCCAGTTTCAAGGACAAAACTAAATGTATACCTTTATGTGTGCCAGGATCAATTTTCACACATAAAACGACAAATAGTGAAATAAATAGTATAATCAGTGTTTAATACATCGAGTCTTTATTAAAGAGCTTATTACAAGACCAAAAAGTCTAAGCAACGGAACAAAACACCACTCCACAGGCAGATGACCAGGGGCACGCACGCCTAAAAGAAGTCTTAATCAAAGAACTCTTCATCTTCTGAACAGTAGAACATATCAGCAATATACAAGAAATATGACAAGTGTGAGTACATAAAATACTCCGCAAGTGTAGGAAATAATAACATGCAAGCTTATAACAAAAAAGCTTAACAACATGGTTTAACTGCAGAGAAAGCATCTTAGAACTAGACAACATCTGGCATGACCACACACCTAGATTACTCATAGTAATCAAGGGCCACAAGCTCACAGGAGTCACACCTGCATCCAAAACCGAGCCACGCTCACAGGCATCCACCTGTAGCCAAGAACCATGCACACAGGCGTCACACCTGCTGCATATCACGAACCCAATCAACTAGACTCAAACCGGACAGATCCAACCCAACCATATCCTAGCTAATCATGTGAAAGGTTCATGTCGCTCATGACCGTGAGCACGACTATCATGATAGTTTACACTCTGTAAAGATTGCACAACTTTACTTACAGGTTGGTGATTTCATTGCTAGTTAAGAGACTAAAAGTCTCCATTTTGCCCAACGTACACTTCCTTTGGTGCATGGCCAGGAGATCACCACATAGTTTTTCATAGTATTTCTCAGCCCGTAAAATATTCACACTAAGGTTTCACCGCTGCAAAAGTCGCATTCTACAGAGGCCCCCTCTTGTGTCATTGCTAGGAGATAAACCCACTCAATCACCTAATTCCAGGAAGTAGCATCTATCCTTCTGTCCTGAATATCCACAAAATTGGAAAAATAACATGTTACTCCACTAAGCCTTCATATATCATCCCTGTGATTGCGTAGTAAACATGGTTACACGTTCCAAGTAAACATGGTTACACATTTCATGAATAGGTCCTTAGGATCGCTAGCAGGCACTAGCACAATCCAAAACAGTACATAATGAGTACCCACGTATTCTCGCACCATCATCAAACATCCTCTTGCTAGGATTCCCTAGACTCATAAACTCTATACAAAAACATTAAACAATTCCCATGGTTAACCCCGGACTCAGCACGCTAAGCATGACAAACAAATTCTAGTGTTCTACCCAATCCAGTTAACAAGGATAATTCATGGAAAGATATGACACATAGATATTCCCAACAAATTCGACAACATACTAGCATGCAATCCTATAGATAGAATAAGAAATAGGTACAACATGCATCAAGGACACCTTCAAATCTTGCTTACTGTTGCTCAAGATCTTTGAAGTCGATGTCTTAGAAATTCTCTGGCAGCTCACTCCCTTCACGATGATCGATAGGCCGAAAATAAGCAATACACACAAAATAAATTAAACAGAATAGAAAACCGAGGAATTTCAATATAATGATGCAATGGCTAGATAGGTTTTGTCACTATGAAATTCTTGACACAAAAATCACTTAAAACAGAGTTACGGTTACAAAGATATGAGGTTTTAAAATTGCAGGGGCTAGATTGCAAATTTACATGGGCTAGATATTGAATAGTATCCAAAATTGAGGGCTTGTTTGCAATTTGAATAGAACAAAGGGGCATCAGTGTAAGATTCTAGGATTTGCTGGAATATTGAATTATTTTAGGCTGGGAAAACCTCGTGAGCTGGGCTCACGGTCCCATGGACCACAATGGTGATGACGGTCCACCGTGGACCATGGACACAAGGCGGCGGCGTAGCTCGCCAGAGTTGTGTGCGTGGGTGGCTCCAGGCGCTATGACTCACCGCAACGGTCCCTAGAGAAAAAGGGTGATGCGAGGAACCTCACCACGACAACGGATGGTGGTGGGGTGACACGGTTTGGCCGAGTAGCGCGCTTCAACTGTGGCGGCGGACAGAGCTCAATGTTGAGGCAACCCAGGTGCGGAGGACCGAAACTAGAGGCAAGATTGGATGTAGTGGAGGGAGGGGGTGCTCACAGCACCTTTTATAGGGCTGGAGGAGAGGAGTGGATGGGCAGTGACCGACGATGAGTGCTCATGCAGAGCGATGGTTTTTGAAGGCGAAACGAGGTAAGGGAAACCGGTTGGTCGCCGGTTTGATGGGGGAAGATGAGAGGATGAGGCGACGACACCGGTTTAGCTATTTGGAGGCGCCGCGGTGGTGCAGGATGGCGCGACAGTGCGACCTTCGTCCAGCAGTGACGACTGCGGCTCGATGACCAGAGGAAGAAAGTGATAAGGAAGCTGGGCCGGCGCACGACTAATGGGCCGGTTGATGGGCCGTGAAGGTAGGCTATTTGGTGGAAACAAAAGAAAATCATAACGGGCCAAACAAAAGAATGGGCCGAAAACAAGGTTAGGGTAAGATGGGCTAAGAAATGGTTTTTGAATTTAATCAAAGCTTTTGAGTTCAAAAATCAAAGATTCAAATTCTTTCAAACCAAAATTAAACTGAGATCAAACTAGGATAAAATTAAACAAACTTTTTAAAAACTTTTCAAATCTAGAACTTTTCAAAATTAGTTTGAATATTCAAATTCAAACCAAGGCTTTAAACGAAGGGCTTTTAAATCGATTCGGAAAAAGATTTTAAAATGAAATTCAAATCTTTTCAAAAAGCGAAATCGACTAGGACTCATAAATAAAAATATACATGTCATGAAATACAAACTATCAAATTATTCGAAAGTTTTCTATCGCTATTTAGGTGAAATGCATTAACTTGGTTGGTTTTAATTTTTTCTGAAAATCAAGGTGTTACATGGACAAATGTATCTCTAAGTACTCATTTACCTTATTTCTTGTGTTTGTTTCTTCATCCATTGGAGTTTCTTGACCATCAATTATCTTCTGAAGGAAAGCTTTGCTACAATCAGGCCCTTTTGTC
>VSTD030001731.1:0-12686 GCA_008808055.3 Sporobolus alterniflorus | reverse complement strand
CGGGGTGGCAAGGGATCAGTGCTAGAGTGGGCTAGGGAGGTGGGGAGCCCGTTTGGAGGTGGCGGGGAGGAGAAGGCTCACCGGAGGAGGTGTTTCCACCGTGGCGCGTTTCGGCCAACGGCATACGACTGTGAGGGTCCGAGGAGGAGGATGCCGGTGCGGTTTGCGGGGTCGACAAGGTGCTTCAAGGCTCGGTGGTGCTTGTAGAGGAGACGGCGCGCCGGTTCCGTGGCTGTAGTCGCCGGGCGATGTTGAGGTGGTTGGAGAAGATATGGCAGGTGGTGCGGAGATGCGTCAGGGCTCCGGTAGCTTCTCGGGGTGGCGTGGCTTGACTCGAGGAGGATGGTGGCTGTGTGTGGCTGCTTGAGGTGAGCTTGTTGGTGGAGACTCATCGAAGGCAAGGTGCACAGGGGAGTGGTGCAGCGCAACGTGGATCAATGGCAAGATGGGGAAAGGGAGGAGGAGTGAGATTTGCTTGGGCTCTGCAGCGGATAAGGGCGAGGTAGCAGGTGCACGTAGGTGAGATGGTGCATGGTGGATGGTCGGGAACCATGGGCGTGGTCCAGTGGGGACGCGGTGCGGATGACCGACCGGCTTCGGGCACTCGATGTGCTTGCGCTGGGCGCTAGCAATTGGCCGGGTGGAGTCGACCTCAGGCTGTTCTGGCTGGCGGCCCAGTTTCAAATCAGAGGTGGGCTGGCACTGCCCCGGGTGGGCCGGCCCAGTAACCTTCTTTTTCAATATTCCAGGATTTTCCACTTTAACTTTAATGCTCCCACTTTGAGAAATTACAAAACATAAATTCCTGAAGTCCAGAAATTTCCAAACTTTTTCATGGGGTACATAAATTGAAACAGAACAACTTTCCGCGTGGGAATGAGTTCGAATTCCCAACCAAATTTGAATTAATAATTCAGGAATCCAAACAAAGTTGAATTTGGTTTGAATTTAAATGGGGTTTAAACCTTTGAGGAAAAATTCAAGAAATTCACCAAACATCTTTCTTGACATGGTATTCAATACAGTAAATTTAGATTGACTCACTTGTACTAAAATTTTGAAGTTCCTTTACAAGTGGCAAATAGCTTAAATAGGAAAAATCAGAAAGAGTTCAAATTTGAATTTGAGATACACTCAATTTTAGATTTTACTGTAGCAACCATTGTATAAATAGTGTAGATGCACTGTAGCTACTATAGACATGATGGTGGCCGCCCGTGTCTGAGTCACCTCCTCCTGAAGCTCCACCATTTCAGCCGCATCCCGGGTTAGGCGCTGCACAAAAAAGTCAGAAAGGGGAGGACGTAAGGAAGCCCAGAAAGGGCTAGAGAAATTCACGTAAAAATCTTTATTTTCGTCTTATGACTAACCTGGGTTGGTTGTAGAAACTCCCGGTTTGCCCTGTCCAAGGTTTCCTTGAGCAGCCAACTCACAGTCGCAATCCACGAACACATCAACTCAACTCTGCGCCTCCCTCCACCTGCATCCAGCTGGTAGGCAGGGGCAGTGCTCTGGGTGGCCCAGAAACCCTAGCACATTGGCCCATAAATCCTCAATATCTGAGGACCTGGGGACGGACATATAGTCACCTGGGGTAGCATCCCCGGGTGGGAATCCGGGCCCCTCAAAGGCTCGGGGGTTGAGGCACCCCCACCGAGCACATCCTCAGGCCAAGGCTCTGCCCTGTTTGGGCAAGTACTGGCGGTGTGTGACAACGCATTGGCGGCAGCCACCTCCACCTAGGTGGGTACCCTTGCTGTTTCCTCCAGCGTCAGCACCCTCGGTGCCGACCCTTCCTATAGAGATTCCCTCGTGACCTCCTCCTGCGCCATCTTCCCCGAAGATAGGTGCAGAGGAGATGCTCATCGAGAAACCGACTAGCAAAAGTGCAAAGTCCCCATGGTACGCTTTCTATCGTCTAGAAATCACCAAACTTGGAGGTCCGGGATGAAACAAGGATCGGCAAGTCACACACAAGGATACAACTTCCCTCACACACGTACCGAGCAGATGACGATAGACAGTTCTTGGTAAGGGCTTTCTTGAGCGGGGGTCCAGCTCCTCCGTGACTTGAGGGGGTGCCGCCGTAGCTGCGGCTAAGGTCGCCAAGACCTGTGAAGTACTCCATCTTCCCACTGGCGCATGCGAAGTACCCATCCTTCCCATAGTGGTCAGAAATTACTTGAGTAGGGATGCACCACCCAGGCAAGTTGGTTGACGGCTCGATCCCTACCCGAGGGCACTTCACGTGATGTTCACTGGCCATGACCCCACTTGTCGGTAAGTAGCGTCGTGAGGTGGGGGGGAGAGTTTCCCCCTTAATCTTCCCCCTCACCGGGGGATCCTAGTCTAGGGGGTGTCCACCCCCCACCTTTCACTGCCCGTCTGGTGGGATGCCTCTCTCTCTCTCTCCGAGCACGCGTTTCCTCACCGGAAGCATGCTTCACCTCCTGCCTTGTCGCATCCTCGGGTGGGTTAGTGTCTCGTGGCCCACTGCATCCATCCCCCAGACCCTATGCAAGGTCACGAGCATGATGAAAAGATAGAATAAAAAAAGCCACTAAAACAGGGCCCAACGTACTAATCCTGGCGCTGGCCACCCCTCCTTGCAGAGGGGCTGGGCCGACTCTGGGGTTCGGTTTGACCACGGGTCTAGGACTTTAAGGATCCATGCATTGACCTCCGCCGTGCTCAGCTCTTCGGAGGAGGGATGGTCAGGGCTGCTTGGCCCCGGATACAACCACTACTTGGTCTTTCATTGCTGGAGCAGTTGGATCCGTTGGCTAAAGAATGGCCACAAGAGGTGAGCCCCCATCAACCCCTCCTGCCGTAACAACTGAAAGGCCTCGCGCATGGGCTGCAACTTGGTGAGGTCCTTCCTAGCTGCGTCATCCCCCCAAGACGGTAGGGGAACAGGGCAACAACCGATAAATTTGGGAAGTGACGCAGAAGCATGGTTGCTCAGGTAAAACCACTTCTTCCGCCACCCCTTCATCGACCTGTGCATGGGAATATTGAAGTAAGGGTCAACTCCATGCCCAGACTTGACATGAATGACTACAGTGCCAGATACCATCAACCCCATGTCCAGGTCCTATGGGTGATGGATAGGGAAGAAATAATTCCACATATCAAAATCAGGATTGATCCCCTGGTAAGCCTCACACAGATTCACAAAGGCCGCTATATGTAGAACCCCTGAGGGGGTCAAGTTGTGTAGCTGTAGGCCATAATGCTGCAACAACGAGCGGAGGAACCGATGCAATGGCCTACCAAATCCTTGCTCATAGAATGCCACAAAGGACACCACGTATCCTTCCGCAGGCGCAGGGGACACAGGGTCCTCTGGCACGCGGCAGGCCACGAGCTCCACCGCCGTCATGAACCCTTGCTTTGTGAGTTTTTGTAGATGGCCTTGCATAATAGTGGAAGGAGTCCAATCCTGCTCCGCCATAGCTTGAGGAGGAAGGAGAAGTAACACTCCCTAGATTCTAGTATTTTCCCTTCTTCTTTTTCTCTCTCTCATTTTCCCTCTTTCTGTCCCTCATTCTTTTTTAGACATAGGGGAAGGAGGTAAGGAGGGAATGGTGGATTGTGCAAAAGGATGTGGGGGTGCACAAGGGTGACCGCCAGCTTTAATGACCCCACGGTGTCGCAACCATGGAGGTAGAGCGGCTGGGACCTCACATGACGTAGTAAGGGGCTTGGTAGACCAAGTTTACACAACTCCCCTACTCCTCGCACATTGCGCCAACTACGACAACACAGGATATGAAAATTGTATCCCAAACAGGCCCCACGATTGATGAGGGGCCTACAAAGTGACACATGGGGTGGCCAGCAATTTGCACTTTTCGGGGCCCCATCGAGGGGACACGACACCCGCAAGCTTTGTATTTGAGTCTCTGCTGGGTGGTTTCCTTCACATCCCTTTGTGTGGGCTGGCACCTAGCCATCCGGGTTTCCCGTCAGGGATTACTCGGGAAAGACGCTTGAAACCACATGGCCCAGATTTGATCGGGGGATGGAGCACTAGCCTCTGTCTGATCCTATGAAGAGGCGCTTGCCCTGACTAACTCTCACCCTCGAATGGTGACCCAGCCTCCACTGAGATCCTTACTCGGCACTGTGGTGCCTTGTCTCAGACCATTAGCCAGCTCGTGAACTCGGGGACCGCGTCCACTAGGCAAGTACCTGTTGTTCAGCCCCTCGGGGTCATCAAAAGACCCGTGGATGGGGTCGGTGTGCAAAGCTGCTCCACCTTCTGAAAACCCGGACGGAACCATGGGCCTTCATCAAGCCGTCAGCACAAAATAAAGCAGTACATATGGAACTTAGCCTCCGCCTGAGCTTTTAGCTCAGACGCAGTCTCAGGGGCTACACGATGGGCACCACCGCGGGATTCCGAGTCACGTCCGTGGAGGCTTCAGCCCCATGACCTCACCACCAAATCCTGTGATGGTGCCCATAGTAACATATGAGTACCTATTCTGCCTCCCATCAAGTGAACAGCTTTGTCCATCTGCTCGACGGAAGGCTCAGGGGCTAATGTCGGGGTCTTGTACCCCGGGTACCGTGGGCTACCGGTTGTGGCCCATAAAAATCCAGATGTGATCAATTCCCTCCATAGGCAAATGGCTGGGGAACCATGCACGCCATACTGGATATGACCCTGCCACTCCTGACTGAAGAGGAGGGGCCACCAACCTAAAAAGAACTAAAAACCCAGGACTAATCCATATTGTTGCCTTTTCTCTCCTTATGGTAGATGTGGGCAGGTAGGATTCCACCACCTATCTGCCCAGCCCGCCTCCCTCCCCAACTTGGGATGGACCCGGGCCCAGTTACTCCACCCGGAAGCTTCCAGAATCGGATAGATTTTTCCCAAATGCCAGGGGCACCAAAAGTGGTGGTATTTATTGTTTGGCATGAAGGGACATGGCCACAGGCCCCATGTGTGTCTGATAGTAGGTACTCGAGTGCAGGAATCCATTCCATCACCACCTGACATAGCGACTCTACCAAGAGTACACACATAGTCACCATAATAACTCTAACATTAGATAAGCATGCCCTCGGTAAAGGCGGACTTCTCCATGTAAGATTCGGTATTGCAGCTAACCACACAGTCAATACCACATAAAATATCCAGGCCCAGGGGCTTTGCATCCCCCGGAACAATAGCACCGCCCACTGCAGCATGACAGGATGGGGCAGTGCTTGTCAGGATGCTCTGACCACCCCTCTGACAGCTGCAGACCATAGGATGATGCAGAGAGAAGGCTAGCCTGTCCACATCGACCCCCTCATGGGAAGGCTTAGCGACCAAGTAAAGGATCGCTAGGCATGGTAGCTCCAAGAATTGACTCGGGCACCCTCCACCTCATCGCTCGGGAGCCAAGAAGAACGCTCGAGAAGCCCATCCAACCGCTATGAACCAATGTTCTCAGCTTGGGGGCCCACTAGCAGCGTAATTCGACCCCCGTTGTAAAATAATTAGACCATAATCAGCAGGCCCCTAGGTGGGCTATAAAAGGCCCCTTACCCCTCAGGTAGGAGGCAAGAGATCTAGTTCCCCCTTTCACTATGCGAACTTCTTGAGCTCTCTGCTCAGCCCTTGTAACCACTATTCATATTTAATATCAAACCACTAGATGTAGGGCTATTACCTCTAAGGAGGGGCCTAAACCAGAATAGATAATAGCATGCTCTGTAGTTCGCAAGACCACCTTAGAACTAGAACGCGTGATCTTAACCACCCCATAGTTTGCCAGTGCAGAAAACACCGACTTTCTTATTCTAATTCATTGTCTAGAAATCCGATTAAATTTGTGAATAGATCCTTTGAATCTAGATTCTCTTAAATACTTGCCACGAATCTTAGAATTTCTCTCCAGAGGCACTTTTCTCCATGTAGATCCTCTCATAGTCCACTGTAATGGCTCCTTTAGGAACTTTTCATAATTAAAAAAATGTATTCAACTCATTTCATCTTACTTAGTCTCAAGCCTTTCAGATAAAAGAATTCTTTCATGGCCTTAACCATTATTATCATGGGGATGTTGCTTCATAAATGATGACAAAACTTCAGGTTCCTGAATAGCGGAAAGCACGATCACTTAGTCATCATCATTAAAGAAAACTAACAACAGATGTTGCAATGGAATGAAACATCTGTAGGTATCAAGAAATTATCTTTTGGATCATCATAGTGGGCATACAGACCCGCTACTCTTCAAGGTTTATTTCTCACAATACAATACTCCCCTAGATTATCTTATTTCTAAGTAAGACAATACTTGTCGCTTCTTATATACTTAGCACTCAAACAAAACACATCTTTTCTTATAAACTTAAAACTTAAGTTAATTATGTATCTTAATGTCTCCATGGGAGATAGTGCTATATTTCATGAACACAAAGTCCAGGAATTTAGCTACAAATTCTTATGAAGACATAGGGGCATTTTGACCATCATACTCCCCAGGTGCTCATGCTTATTAATAGATCACCTTATATGTAGGGAGAATATTTCTTCTTAATTAATCTTATAATCCTTCCCCTCGAAATGTGGTCCAAATGATAGTCTCGCAATTTCAAAGATTAATTAATGAGAAGATATTCTTATTCTTACTACTTATATTGCTTACATGATTAAATCACGTAGGCACTGATTCTTATGGGGTATTTTCTCCTCTTTATATGATTTTCTACATACGAAAATTCCAGTATTATTCTTTTGATTCTTATAGGCCTTCCTGTTACCCTTAACATCCTCTTAGGAAACTTAGTGACCATATAGCACATTTCAAAATGTGCTCTCATAATCCACCACTAAAGTGACTCTCCAATAATTTCTTAGTTGTGGTGTAATATTGGGATTACTCCCCCTTATGGTTTCCACTAAATAATGACCAGACACTTATCACAAGTGTCAAATCAATAATTAATAGCATGAAAGCCATTTTAAACTTCTTTTGTCAGGCAAGATTGTTTCACATAAAGAGACTTAATGTCTAAATACTAAAACTTATGACACGGTAAGTGCTTAAAATATATATACATGAATAAATTCAACATTGGTCAAACTTTAGTCATGCACATATCTTAATATGGTAATCACCATCATCAATTTATCTTGTGTGGAGCACAATCACAATAATCTTATCACCAACGTTGGTCGATCAACTAAATTATTATGCTTAAAATGACAAGAGAAGTTTTCATTCCACATGGCCATTGGGCAAAATGAAAATTATCACTTTGACACAATAACTTATTGAGAAACCAAGTGGTTTGTGCCTTGGTTTATTTGTGTGATGAGTAATTGACTTGATTTAGTTTGGATTTGGATTCGGTGCATTTCGGTTGTACTAACCCCAAATTGAGTCATTCGGTTTGGAGAAACGTGTTTGCTTGTCTCATGATGTGTAGGTGGCGAATGTGACATGGTGGGCAATGATGAGGATCGAGGCAGGAGTAGGAGACTTAGTGCGGAAAAATGGGGATGATTAGGTACAAATCGGGTACTCGATGGTCAGATGATTAGGAGGTCGAGTGACGCCATTTGTGATCCACATCGTACGTGTGGAGGAGACGAGAAGCGCAGGTTGCTCGGTTTAGCCTCCAAATCGGTGGCCATGGTTTGTCAGTGGTTTGGCCTCAAAACCACTACGACAGTTTCTTGGTTTGGGCCTCAAAACCATGGTCGACGATTTGGTGATTTGGGCCTCAAAATCACTGTGATGGTTTCTTGGTTTGGACCTCAAAACCAAGTGGGAGGAGGTTTATCGGTTTGCCCCTCCGAACTGATTAGTGTGTGAGGATGGTGTGAGGACACTCGTTGACATACGGCAGCTTGCTTCATCACGAAGCAAGTCAGGCTAGGGTTTCCTAGTTTTGTCTCAAAACTGGAGAAGGAGCAACATTGGGTGGTGCAGGTGGCATCATCGTGGAGGTCGTGTGGAAGTGAAGCGAAAGAGGGTCGATTCGATGGCATCGGTTGTGGCAGAGTGGAAGTTGGACCAAACTACCCTTCATTAGTTATAATTTTCATTTTGGCCCGTAGAGGCATTCTAGTCTTTTGGCTTTTGCTATAAATAGAACCATAGGGCTGTTGTGGGAGATATTCCTCTCCCACCCCCTTGGCTTCAAGTCTTCATTTTGCTAGGTGTGGTGTGTGCTTCATGTCTTAGAGAAGAGAGGAGAGAAGTGGGAGATCTCCCCGATCTTCCAAAGAGTGGGAGGTTGTTTGGATGGTTTCCACACCTTGTAGACTCTTGATTTGCATCAATACAACCGTGTCTTTGAGTTACTTCATCCCCTACCTTGAGCTGCAATGTTTTTCATTTTTGTGATTTTCAGAGGTATTTTTGGCCCGATTTTCTATCTCACGATTTGAGGAGTTTTTCTTTGATTCCTTGCATGAAATTAGGTGCTTGGAGGAGCCTCATCATTTACTTCCAACCTTGAAGTGAATCCATGGCTCTAGCTCCTTCGATTTCATGGATTTCTCCTCGTTCCCCCAAAACCTAGGTTTTTTACTTCATCCAAAATTGGAAGGGAAATCGTTGGATTTGGGAAAAACCGCTTTTGGGAACTTGTTCCTTGTGTTGAGGTGACCCTTGTATCCATGTTTCATCAGATTTGGTGCCCTATAGCTGAAGAATCAATTTTGGGAATAAAGGGGCAGATTTTGGGAGAAAATCATGTTTTCTAGATACCTCCTACCAGACAACATCGGACAATGTCCGACATGGATGTTGAGATTCCAAAGACCTCCCAACAGACAAAGTCTGGTACTAGCGGACAATGTCCACTTGACAGTTTCAGCCTGACGTTCGTTACTTTGTGAGGATCATTTCTATCATGTTGGTTAGTGTTTTTCATCACTTTCTTTCAGGGATTGTTGCTTGGGGTTTTGAACGTGGAACAAAGGTCAGGTTATTGTGAAAGAATTTTATTAGGCTCCCGTTCATCCTGCCCCCCTACGGTCGCCTCCTTTGTCCTTCACTTATCCATCATAATATTGTATCACAGTGAAAATATTAGGCTCCCGTTCAACCTGCCCCCCTATGGTCGCCTCCTCGGTCCTTCACTTATCCGTCGTGATATTGTATCATAGTGAAAATACCATCAACATTGGTCAAATGATAGAATCACAGTGTCTAAATTAGAAAACTAAGAATGTGAGAATATAATTCTAAATCACTGTTTGATAGAGAGAATTAATTCCCGATTTCTCGTAAGGACTTAACAAACATGAAAACGACTATGGTAAATTTGTCATTAACGTTAGTGAGAAGATATAATTTATCACACTTAATTAAGTTGTATGATTTAATTCTATGTCCCGGTAACATAGAACCAAGCTCCAAATGACTCAATTGTGATAAATCCATCATTGACTTTTGTTACATGACAAATTGTCATGCTTAGATTAACTATAAGGTTCAACTCATACTACCCGGAATAGAATCAAAAACTCAAGAAAAAATACTTAATCATGATAAATTTATCATCGACGTTGGTCAAATGATCAATTACCATGCTTAAAGAATAAACTAAGATAAGAATGTCTTAACAAATTTAACTTCAATTCTACATTTCCGTTGGGCTGATGTAGAATCGATGCTCTCAAAGATCAAATTTATGGATCATTTGTCTTAGTACTTAATTATAGTCCAAATTGTTGTCACAACAAGAATTGTATTTCTTAGAGGGTCATGATGGTGACGAGCAAAATGCTAAAAAAATGTTACAACAATCACAACAAAAGTGATGATGATTCTTATTATATGCACTTAGTGATAGCAACATAAAACTTATTATGTTGAAAAACAATACCAACAATCTCAGTGAGAACTTAACTAAGCAAAATATCAATTGCCATTCACAATGTGATGACCAAATCCATTATTATTACATCATGAGTACTTCAACTAAAAATCCTTCTCAAGGAAGGCACATAAGGAGACATCAAACTAATGAATTATAAAAGCCATTGCTTATTACAAAATGAGAGTCTTTGAATGGCTTCAAACTAGTACTCATGTTGTTTACAACTCTAATTTGTTCATCCTTCTCTAAATGCAATTCCCTTCTTGTACAACAACTTGAGAAACTCCACGCAGTCCTTCATGTGGTGCCCCGCTTGCTTGCAGAATCTACAAACGCCCTGCGGGACTTGCCCTTTCTCAGGAGACTTATCATCTGACTTCGAGGAGGAGCCTTAATATTCACATGCACAAATTTAACATAACTCAGATAAGCACATGTAAATATACTTAAAGCATAATTAATTCTACACTACCATAGGTAGAGATAGAACAAATTAAAACTCAGTCATGATAACACATATCACCTTAAAATCATTCACTCCTGTAATCAAATTTTCCCATTGGTTCTAATTTGATTAGCAAGAATAAACAATGCTTATGTAAGGGTGGATGAACAAATAATATCTAAATTAATTTAAAAACACACCAGAAGCTTAAATTTCCAAACTTTATGAAATAGTGGCAAAATTACTGCACTTAAAACTTAATCACAATTCTTAATATTCAAATGTGACGTACCACCTTAAGCAAGGATGATTAGTCCTAACCAGGATCATTACGGGGTATCATTACTTAAGTAAAAATGCATAATACATCACATACAAGGAATTTAAACATATGAAATGCTCTGAAAGTTAAACTTTATTACAAATTGAGTTTCGAACTCGATTGTAGAGTTTGAGTGGAAGATTGAGAATAAATATGATTTGCGGAAGCGATCACTCAATGATCAAGAACGGCGCCTTGCCCTACAGCTGTCAACCACAGAAATGGCTCACATCAGGAGGGAGAGAGAGAACACACCTACAAAACAACTTCAAGACAAAGCCTGGGCAACTAAAGCTCACCAAGATTGACCAGTCAACAAGGCCAAAAATAGCCGACTCCTAGTATGCAAGGATTAAAGGCATAAGCTCTATCTATATGCCAAACCTGCACTAAGAGTAGATCCTTACTTTCAAGTTTTAAAGTCTAGCCTATAATAATTAATCTTTAACATATAAGCTAAGTTAATTAAACTTTAAGCAAGATAATCCTAAACTAAGCCAAACGAGAGTAGCAATACAAGTAATTCAAGTAAAGCATAATCATGATTCATTAATACACATATTCCATTAATCAACAATGTGCTGACGGCCACAAACAAGCGGTTACTTATATTCGAGAGTCATGACGATTTGGATCGATGCACACCCTGCAGAGGAAAATCTGACCAACACGCCACACATTTTCCACGCTTGGTCCGTGTATGGTCCCCAACCTTGCGTATCCCATGTAGCCTGCATATAGCAACCTTTTGCATAGTCGTCATTAAAGTTGAGCAGGGCCACTGCTCTTGAGAAAAAAGGGCTCCTGACCCAATCCATAGTACGATGCTCGATCGGTCCATGAGTCTGTACCAAGTTTCTCTCCCAAGCCAACCATTGAAGTAGTGGGGGCAAATCCCATAACCCTTGTGTCCATGTTTCATCTGATTTGGTGCCCTATAGCTCAAGAATCAAGTTTGGGAAGAAAGGGATAGATTTTGGGAGAAAATCGTGTTTTCTAGAGACCTCCTACCGGACAATGTCTGGTCCCACCTAACAATGTCTGACTTGACCTAGATAATGTCTGACTTGCATTTTGAGATTCTAGAGACCTCCCAGTGGATGAAGTCCGGTCCCAGTGGACAATGTCCGCTTGACAGTTTTAGCACGATGTCTGTTCACTGTTTTGGTCATATTTTGCTAACCGAGTGTCTGTTTGATCTCGTTCTTGTTCTGATAGCTTCGTAACTTTGTGGGGATCATTTCTATCCTATTGGTTAGTGTTTTTCACCACTTTATTTCAGGGGGTTTTTGCTTGGAGTTTTGAACGTGCAACATAGGCCGGGTTCATATAAAAGAATTTTATTAGGCTCCCGTTCACCCCCCCCCCTCCGGTCACCTCCTCAGTCCTTCAATCGGTATTAGAGCTAGTTTAGTCACTAGTTATCCTTAACAAGCTTTGTGACCTAAAGGCAACATGGAGGAAGGCATTGTCAAGCTTTTGGTTTTCAATGGTGAAGATTTTGGTTATTGGAGGAACCAAACGAGGAACTACATGTTGAGCTAAGGTCATGCCATTTGGGAGATCGTACAAACAAGGTACGTGATCCCGACAATGCTTGAGAATGCAACCCAATGTGAGTTGCAAAGTGTCACACCCAGTTTTAAGGCCAAATTGAATGCTCATAGTATGTGCGCCCAGGAATCAAGTTTACACACATACCATACATTAAATGGATACATATTAACCAATGTCACAAATATATAGTATTTATTACACAAATAATGTCTTATAAAAGACTAAGTCGAACACTCTTGAAGATACAGCAGCGGAATGGAACCATAACTCCACAGGCAATCGACCGGGGGTAATCTCTCGCCTAGAACTCCTCATCGAAGTACTCTAATTCTTCTTCAGCTTTTGAGCAGTAGTTGGGCAAGGTTAAGTACACTTATAGTTGGTATTCAGCAAGTGGTGGGAAATAACTATAACTATATGCAACATATAATATCAAAACTTAAAGCAAGAAGCATCCTATACGTAAGATTCATTGACACTTTAGCAACCTATTTGCTATGTGAAGTTGAAACTACCAAACCC
>VSTD030001730.1:0-12687 GCA_008808055.3 Sporobolus alterniflorus | reverse complement strand
TGAAGAGGTGGTCGACCTCGCATGGTTTGCCCTATGTTACAGATGCTTTCCGCATCGTGCCAGAGGTAATGATGTTTGCTACATGCTACGATGTTTGAAGATTGCTGACGCTGACTTCTATTTTTATGTCAATATAGGCAGAGAATGCTGGCAACGGTCGATCACAACCTGCTGGTGACGTCGGAGGTCCTTCCTCACGCACAGGCAAAGACCGCCCAATGCCTCAAGAAGAAGATGGTGCTACACACGATGCGACCAAGGGTCATGATGATGATGTCATGTGTGATGTTGTCGAAGATCACGTCGACACGACCGTCGATGAACAAAACTGTGATGTGCGATGAGAAAGTGTTTGTGGTGTAATAGGGAACTCAGTTTATTTGAGTTTGAACAATGTGTTTGACCTGTGCAGGGTCCGTGCTGCTATGATCCTGCACGGGCTTCAGATATTATGATTTTGGACACCCCTCGAGGTGGTTTAGTTGAAATTTCGTCGAGTTCATATGGTTTGTCACTTTTTCTTTAAAAGCTACCTCTCATCATGATGAACACACGGGGGCCACGCCTAGGGGGTTGTTGAGCACAAGCATAGGGGAGCCTTGGCCCGGCATCGACCAGTCAGATGAAGCTGGTCCTGAGGGGCACTCCGTGATTACAGCACGGAGCCCGCGGAGGGGTTCGAGGATAGAAAGAATTGGAGAGGGTATCTCGCGTACCGGCAGAGGAATGCTGGTAGGTGAAGCTCTGGGTCCGTCATCGTCTCCACCAATAGGTTTTGGTGGGAGTTTCGTGAGGGATAGAGCTGCACAGGTTTTAGAAGACGCTCCCGGAGCTATTTTGCCTCGTATGAGGTGGTCCTTTGTTGATAGGCAATACTCACCTTCGACCGGTATGAATCAGAGTGAGTGAGAAATAATTTTTACAAGAGCTTATACGCATGGGATATATTGTAAGAAAGGGAACCTGAAAGTGAAGGTGAAGATTAATAAAGCATTCTTGTTATCACTCTCATGCATTACAATGGCTTCATGCAATTCATTTGCGTTACCATGATTGTGCAGTTCGTTCCGTCGGTTTCATGTGTCATCGCATCCGTGTATTTCGTTTGGTGGCTCCGCCTTTGTGCGATTCCATTTGTGAGCATCGCCTTCATGCAGTTTTGTTTGTGAGCATCACCTTTGTGCGATTTTGTTTGTGAGCACCACCTTCGTGCAGTTTTGTTTGTGAGCATCACCTTCGGGCAATTTTGTTTGTGAGAATCACCTCCATGTGGTTTTGTTTGTGAGCATCGTCTTCATGCGATTTTGTTTGTGAGCATTGCCTTCGTGTGGGTTTGTTTGTGAGGATTGGCTTCATGCGGTTTTGTTTGTGAGCATCGCCTTCATGCAATTTCATTTGTGAGCATTGCCTTCGTGTGATTTGTGATAAAGAGTCTCGTCCCAACTACCAAAATGAAAAATGTCACCCTCGCCTTCGGCCGTCGGGTTAGTGAAGCCAGCTTCGGTGAACTGATGGACTTGCTTGATTTTCGGTTTGGCAAAGGCTCTTGTTTTGAGGTTGTTTCTTGGTCACATTTTGGGGTTGCTGCTTTTTCATCGGAGGTCTTTTTTCTTAGCACCTTGCATTTTGGGGTTGCCTTTTTTCATCGGAGGTCTTTTTTCTTAGCCTCTTACGTTTTGGGGTTGCCTCTTTTTTCATCAGGGGTCTTTTTTCTTAGCCCCTTGTGTTTTGAGGTTACCTCTTTTTTTATCGGAGGACTTTTCTCTTAGCCCCTTACATTTTAGGATTGCCTCTTTTTTCATCGGAAGTCTTTTTTTAGCCCCTTGTGTTTTAGGGTTACCTCTTTTTCATCGGAGGTCTTTTTTCTTATCCAACAAGTGAGGGTCTGATAGTATGCCTTCGCTCGTGGCTTTGGCTCACTAAGCGTAATAGCTTTTGTTGAATACGGAGCTAGCGTGGCTAGTGATTTCAACAGCATGATGTTCAATATTTTGGGGAAAGGAAGCTTATATTACTACTTCAGGGTTACACAGGCTCCGCCTAATTGAAAACCACACACCCTCACAGGCTTCTCTTGTGAGGAAAAGTGTACGAGCCTGAAGAAAGTAAATGCATGAACCTATATCTTATAGCAAAGGCTCATTTATAACTTAGGAGACCTCCAGTCTTACTAGATGGTTAAACATAGGTTTTCGGCATTCCACGAGTGCTCCAACTTCGTTCCTTGGGGGTCCGCAAGACGGTAAACCCCTGTCCTTATTTTTTCGATGACCACGTATGGTCCATCCCATTTTGACTTGAGCTTGCCGGAGCTCTCTGTGCAAGGGCTCCATAAAAGGACTATATTGCCAACGTCGAATTCTCTTTTCTTCACCTTCGGGCCCCGCTAGGACCTTGTTTCATCTTGGTACTTCTGCAAATTTGGTACTTCTTTGAGCCTTTCTGATTCCAACAAGTGTTTCTCCTCAGCTTCGCTGCGGCATGGTGATACCTCCGCTGTTGTGCGTAGACTTTGGTGTTTGATTTCTTAAGGTAATACTGCCTCGGCTCCAAATAGTAGTCTGAATGGAGTGAAGTTGGTGGCTCTGCAAGTTATTGTATTGTGGCCCCACGCCTCTTTCGGCATGACTTCCGCCCATTTGCCTTTCTTTTCAGTTTTGAGTATTTTCTTGATTGCCTCAAATATCAAGGCGTTGGCCCTTTCCACTGCTCCATTTGATTGTGGATGGTATACGGACGCAAAGGAGACCTTCATCCTGACTTGGTGACAAAAATCCTTGAACATGCCACTATCAAAGTACTTAGCGTTGTCAACTGCTATCTGTTGTGGAACTCCATAGCTGCAAATGATGTTTTGCCACAAGAATTTTTGAATGGTTACGAAGGTTATGTCGGTGATGGGCTTCGCCTCGACCCACTTGGTGAAGTACTCTACTGCCTCGACCCACTTGATGAAGTACTCTACTGCGAAGGTATAGTTTCCTTGTGCTGGTGTGAGTTTGCCAACGATGTCGATACCCCATCGCTACAGGGGCCAAGATGGGGCGATCAACTGTGAAGGTTGCGCTGGAGACTTGGAGCGATGGGAAAATTTTTGACAAGCTTCACAGGTTGATATCAGTTTAGCTACGTCATTGATCATTACTGGCCAGTAGAACCCTTGCTGGAGGACTTTAGCGGCTAATGCACAGGCGCCGATATGGCCTTCGCAAATTCCTGTGTGGACTTCCGAGAGAATTTCCTAACCTTTGGCTTTGCTGAGGCACCATAGAAGGGGCCCTGAGACGGAGGCTTTATATAAGTTGTTGTCAACTATTTGGTAAGCTCTGGCTCATTGCTGCATTCTGATTTTATCATTGGTACTATCTGGCTTGTAATAATGGCGAAGATATGTCATTATTGGAGCTCTCCAGTCTTCTCCTTCGATGATATTGATCAGTCTAGGCTCCGATGAAACTATTTTGATGTTGTGAGCCATGGCTTTTGTTTGATCATTAGCTTCGGTGTTTTTGATCCATTCAATGTACTGCACCATGAATCCCTTGAAATGGTTCTCCATCCTCTGGACTAGGGCTAAATATTTCTCTAATGTTTGTTCCCTGGCAAATCATTCCTTCTCAATCTGCCCTGACACTACCTTTGAGTCCGTGTGGAGCACGCATGTTTGGACGTCGATGGCTCTTAATTTGCAGAGGCCTAGCAAAATGGCTTCGTATTCAGCAATGTTGTTGGTGCATTTATCTATCTCATTGGTGAACTGGAGTCTTGCTGTGTAGCATAGCTTTATTCCAGAGGGTGATACTAGGATTGCTGCAACTTCAACTCTGACGTTACCCCAGGCTCTGTTACAATACACTAGCCATGGGGACTCTTATGCGGTATAATCTGCTTGAGATTGGGGCTCCGTCTATTTTGCAATGAAATCGGCCAAGATCTATGACTTTATTGCACTGCGCTTTTCAAAATCTACTACGTATTATGAGAGCTCTGTCACCCACTTGCTGATTCTTCTAGAGTTGTCCCTATTGCCAACAATGTCATGCAATGGCTGATTTGTTAACACCCCTATAGTATGTGCCTTGAAATAATGTCGGAGCTTCCTTGCGCTCATAACAACTGCGTAGCAAATCTTCTCTACCTCAGAGTAATATTTTTGGATCCGGCTAAGACCTCCGAGACAAAGTAAACTGGGTAATGCTGCTTTGTCGTGTTTCCCATTTGTGCCGCTTCTTTTTCAACGACCAAGGCTTTGCTGACCACTAAATGTGTGGCAGAGACATATAGTATGAGAGGTTGGCCCTCTTCTAGACTTGATAATGTTGGTAGGTGCTGGAGGTACTGCTTCAGATCATTGAAGGCCCCCTGCTACTCGGGGCCCATTCTACTTTTGTGAAGCCTCTTAACACACTGAAAAAGGGGGAGGCTTCTTTCTGCTACCTTCGCAATGAACCTGTTCAGAGCTGCTATACGACTCGTTAACTTTTGCACATCTTTTTTAGTTTGTGGAGGCTGCATTTGGAGGATGGCTTTTATTTTATCAGGGTTGGCTTAGATGCCCTTGGTAGAGACTAGACAGTTGAGTACCTTGCCCCTTGTTACTTCGAAGACGCATTTCTCTGGGTTGAGCTTGAGCTTGGCTTCACGTATATTGCCGAAAGTTTCTTCTAGGTCAGAAATGTACGATGCTTTCTTCTTGCTTGCCACAACTATGTCATCGATGTAACAGAGCACGTTTCTACTAACTTGATCTTTTAATGTTGTCTTCATCATTCTGCAAAACATGGGGCCTACATTGTGTAGCCCCTCCAGCATTCTCAGGTAGCAGTATGTGCCGAAGGGTATTATGAAACTTGTTTTTTCTTTGTCCTCCCTGCATAGCCATATTTGGTGGTAGCCTGAAAATAGTCCAACAATGCCATTATTTCATAATTGACTGCTGAATCCATGATCTTGTCAATTCTGGCAAGGGGGGAGTCATCTTTGGGGCAGCATTTGTTCAAATTTGTGAAATCTATGCACATCCACCATTTTCCATTCTTTTTGTGGACCATCACAATATTTGCTAGCCACTGGGGGTAGTTCACTTCTCTTATGAACCCTGTGTCCAACAGTCGTTGCACCTCAGCCTTCGCTGCTTCTACCTTCTCTTCTGACATTTTGTGGAGCTTCTATTTTTTTGGCTTTGTGTGCGGGTTGACTTGTAGCTTGTGTTCAATTACTTCTCTGCTTACCCCTACAAGATCAGAGGTGGACCAAGCAAAAACATCACTTTTCTTATCGAGGGATTGCAGGAGCTCCGCCTGCTCTTGCGGACTCATTTCGGTGCCGACGCTGGGGTCGAGTGCTACTCTCTTGAAATCACCTTCGACCTCAATTGCTTTTTTGAATTCTGCCAAAATCTCTTGCTTGGACGGAGGTTGTACTTGCTCATGCTGCTCTGTGTCTTCCCTTAGGAAATGCACGTTTTTGTGGCCCAGGGCGAAGCCACGCTCGATGCTTCTGGCTTCCGTTTGGCTACCAAATATTATTATTATGCTGAAGATGGCTGGGACCTTGAGACAGAGGTGCCCTGAATGCAGGGCGGCTTCGAAGGTGTGGTTGACTTCTTTTGGTGCTGATTGCTGCGGAGGCTGCTTGGAGTCTTGCTCCATTTTTCTTTTGGACTCGAGAAATATGGGGCAGTCTTTTCTTTGGTGGTATGTCTCAGTGTCATGGTACATGCAGTATGGAGGTCGGAATGTGTATGGGCCTCGACCGCGACCGCATCCATGATTTGATGCGCCGCCTCTCTGGCTGTACTGGGTTAATTTGGTCGAAGGTTCTTAAGTTTCTTTCTTGCGTGGGTGTCTCAAAGTTCTTCTCCCAATTCTCTGGTGGTCCACAGCCATCGGAATCCATGTTATGCATCGGCTTGCGGTAGCTTCGTTGGCAGTCATTGTAGCAAGAGGGCCTTGGGGCTTCGGTGATGGTGGAGAGGACATGAGTGGATGGGTGATGGAGGAGGGGTGGATGATTTTGGGTGGAGGCTTGGGGTAGACCTTCGTCTGGATGGAGGCGTTGGCTGATTCATCGAGGTGACATTGTCAGGGTCATTTTTGAGCTTAGAACACAGTGATCGCTAAATATTGGGACAAAATAGCCGAAGGCTATCAAGTCCTGAACACGAAGGTGATAGCGAGGGTCTAGGAGAATACAGTGATAATAAATGTGAACAATAACTGCTCATAGGTGTTTTATCAATGAGCACATAGAGGTTTATTTATAGGGTAGTTAAAAAGCTGTCATTACAATGTTCGTAATGCCCCTATCTAACTACCACACCCTAAGACAACGATCATGAGTCATTACAATCTTTCAGTATTTACAACGATTTTCATGGCGGACCAATCAGGACTCAACGTGTGTCCACTGCTGAGGCAGCTTCGTTCTGAGGGGCCTCCGATGACTTGTGACCCTCGGAACAACCTTTTGATTTCCCAAGGACCACGGCTCGGGTGAATGCTGGCTAGACCTCCAGGAGCTTCACCGCTGAGCGAGACTGCTTCTTCCTACTAAACAAGCGACGAGGGTGTTGACGATCGTGATGTTAGCGAAGGTCCCGTGTGCGAGATGGAACTTTGTCGAGGATCTCCTCGTAGCCCTCGCTCCGCATCCCCCAAAAAATTCTTACATCGCAAATTACCTGATTAGAAACACAGTTACAGGGGATATACCAGAGGGTTGTTCGCAAGGTCATATACGTGATGTGAATAGCAATAAAGGAAAAATCACATCTCATGTTCATACTTCTGTTGTCTGTAAACTTGTTAGTTCGTCACCGGTTAAACTGTAACTAGTTGTGAAAAACTACTTTTCAGTCGAAGTTACTAATGTAGAAGCGACTTTTCTTCATATAGGGACTCTTCTTCATTCAGTTTGCACGTTTACCTACTGCACTAGCTAAGCAAAACAGTGTTGACTTGCATAAAGGTGGTCGTAGATTATGAGTTACCATCACACGGACGCAAGCCCAGCCGATCACTAGATTACACTTGTTAAAATAGCATTCTTAAGTCTTAACAAACACTCATTAGCTCTAAAACAACAACCAGAGAGCGAGCACACGGGCAATGAGACCTTCGTCATTTTTTTTGGGTGTGTTTGATAATTTTCACTCTTATTACTGGACGGAATATGAGTACATACAACCCTGGGCGGAATCAGTGGACGTGTTCGGTTTCTCTAGTCAAAATGGCATTGCCAGTGTTAATGAGAGTTAGGTACGAGTACGACACTGCATGGGTAGTGTTCGTACAAAGCTACACGATTGGTTCTCCGCTGCGCGTTCGCAAACCGTGGATTCACACGATGGCATGGCACGCATACCAAGTGGCAGTTAAAGAGACAGCATGGATACATATACAAACCAACATTTCATCAATTATCAGGCCTCAGAAATCGGCACCTGCATTACATCAGCTCTATCGATTACGCGGCGCCATAATTTACATGGTTAAAATGATGAGCTGATGGCAGGAACATCAGTTCTTCAATGACGCTGCATTGCTGATTCTGAAGATGCTGCCTCCTGCTCCTGGGGTGCCCACCTCCATACTTTCAGCTCGCCGGTGCAGTCTCCGGTGAAAAGCAGCCCGACGTCCGCAAGCTCAGTAGTTCTCACTTCCTTCTTGCAGAAGAGAGTACCCATCTGGTTAAACCTGAAAGATGACAACCAAGCAAAACAGAGGTCCTTTCAGTCAGGAAGCAGAGCTACAACGCACGAGGCGATTTGTTCATGTCATGCAAAGGGATCATCAATGCACTTACGATGGCAGGTTGAACAGTCGGATACAGTTGCTGTTGCGGAGGGCGCAGAACAGAACTGGTGTCTTTCCCACACGGTGCATACCAAATATTGTACGCAAGGCCTGCGACAGAAGTGGAGCGGTTAGTGACAAATGGACAATAAATATTGTATCAAGTTTTAAAACAGACTAACTATATATTATCAATTAGAGAACACTTTGGACATACACAGTATAGATTGGAAAGTTGACTACATTTGACATTTAAATTTGAACGGGCTGGTTTTGATCACTTCGAAGGTAATTTTCAGCATGTTGTGTTCTGTATTCTGAGATGCTACGCTGTGACCTGGGCATATTCCCAGACAAGCTTCCGTCACAGAACTTTGGATAACAATGGTCTCATTTCACTAGATAAAAAAGAGCTCACGATAAAAAGACTAAGACCAGCCCGGCAACCATCCACATACAGCACACAGATCACACCTTATTCAGAGATCATATACTGATGTATGTATATTTCTTGACTGCATGCAAATGGAATCCATGAAAATAATGGCAACAACAGCAGAAGTCAATTGCAGCAACAAAAATAACTCTGATCAAACAGCTTAATTCTAGAGGTAACTGCTAGTATAGAAGCATTGCCTGAATGCCTGTCACTTAAGAACAGATAGAATATGATCAATACAGTAGCACACATCAGAAGGCATATGAATGAACAGAGAATTAAGAAACAGTGAACTATACAGAAGCCATGCATTGCACAATAGGAAACAATTTTTTTAAGATTCAATAACACAAAACAAAGGCAGTACTCCATATTCGGCAAATATAATTAATTTAAGTACTCCATTTAGAGAAAAGCAGAGATTGCTTCTGTATTCTGAACCTTAATAATAGTAAAGTACAGTTAATCGCACTACAACTTACTCAAAATGTAGTATTCAGAATTTGACAGGATAGAAAGACTTACATGGTCCTCGGCTTGGGTACGTTGCACTTGAAGGGTTCCAGACTCTGAAAGAGTCCAGACCTTCACGGTCTTGTCCAGGGAGCAAGATAGTAACTTTTGATCCCAACAAAGCACAGATGTTACAGCAGCTTTATGCTCAGAGTGTTTGGGTGCATTGCTGGGTTGTAAGGTCCCATACCTAGTAGATAAAAAGATCAGTACCAATATAAAAACAGGCAGAAGTTATGAGTCCAACTTTTCAAGTGAGCCAGAGAAATGGCTTCTTGCCGAGACAGAGTGAAACCACAGGACGTTCATGTCCACTGAGGATAACCACCGGCTCAACGCTGATCTCCTTTGAAGGAAAATTCCAGGCCATGATGCGACCGTCCCCCGTATCAGCAAACAGCAACTCATTTGTGATGGTCATGGAACAAACCAACCCAGAAGGTCCCTGAAGACTTAGCTTCATCCCAGTCTGTGTATTCCATGCCTTGTAACAAAATCAACAGCTCAGCCTTTCATATAACAACAGCACCATATGATCCACTGAAATCATGGAGACGAGCATTTACCTCCACAGACTTCGGAATTCCAATAAATACCCAAGGGCCATGGGTAATCATGCAGCCAATCTTGCCTCCCATCATGATGACATCAACACACTATTGTAGAAACATTAAGAACAAAAATGCAAAGTGATAACAAATTAGAATTGTTTTTTTTTCTTTTGCACAAAGATCTTCACTTCTGTCCTCTTTACAATCTAGAAAAAAAATAACATCTCCAATTTTTTCCTTTTGCATACTTTTTATCTCCTTTTCCCCCCTCACTACTCATTTCTCTCACAAAAAGATATGATCATCTGCCAGGTGAGTGATGAGACAACTGCAATCTCAAGAAAGCCCATGCTTGTCTGCCAACTATCCAGATGGACAACGTGACTGATCATGGGCACATCAATCAATAAAGCTGATGAAGAGCCTCCAAGATAAATCAACCCAACAAACATGTCCAGCACTGAAGACTCAGACATACAATCCATTTCAAACTGGAAGACAAATTAACTGCCACTAAGCAATCAGAAGAAATCCAGGGTTGCCAGTTGGTGACCCAGGCAGCACATCAACCACCAGAAGAAATCCTGGATTGCCAATTCGGAGACGCAGGTAGCACATTAGCCACCCAATCCCGGATTAGCAATTGGTGACACATGCAGCACACTGACATCCAATCCCGAATTGCAAATTTGTGACACATGCAGCACGCTGACCACCAATCCAGGGTTGCCAATTGGTAATACAGGTAGCACCTTAACCATCCTAAGCATTGGATGAATCTGATGCAACTCCCAGTTGAACTGCACATAACAAGTCAGATGAGATTGCCAAAAGCCGAGAGCCCAGCTACCTTGCCTGAATTGCAGTCCCAGACGCGAACAGATCCATCGGCGCTGCCAGAGTAGAGCTTCTTGGAGCCCTGCGGCAGAGATATCCATCGGCGTTGCCTGAATTGCAGTCCCAGACGCGAACAGATCCATCGGCGCTGCCAGAGTAAAGCTTGCCTGCAGAATTCATTGATCACCGTAAGAGCCCATCCACAACTATCCGGTCGAATTCCATTGGATCAGCACTAGTAACATATTGGAGAATTCCCGCAAAACAATATTCAAACTGAGCGCCCCAATCGCGCCGCAATAACACTAATTTGCAGGGACGGACGTGCACGCGACCCCCTTTTTCTCGGATTTGTAGAGTTTGATGGGGGGGGGGGAAACCAATCGATTTCTCTGAACCGGTGCGACCAGTTTCTACCTTGAAAATAGTTTTGTCAATCTTGGTCATGGCAATACAAGTTAAAAAAGTATACTGAGATCAAAATATATACTTCCTCTATTTTTTTATTATCGTCGTTGAATTTTTAGATTATATTTAATTATTTATCTTATTAAAAAAATAAAAATTATTATATATTTTATTATAATTTTTTATTACTAAATAAAATTTAACACAACTTATAATATTATATATTTGAACAAATATTTTGAATAAGATAAACGGTCAAACGTAACCCAAAGTTAATGGCAACAACTAAAAATGAATGGATGGATTATTTTTTTAGAACTTGTGAACAATTGTTTTGAACAAGTGTAGTAATTTTGTTTTACCGCAAGAAAAAAAGACACTACTTTGACCCCTTGCCAATTTGAAGATATATATAACAAATGCTTATGTAAAAACTCCTGAAATTCTATAAAAAAACAGAAGAAAGCTACAACATAGAATGTCGTAATTGTTCACATAAAAACTCCTGTGGGGAAAAATCAAGAAATAAACAATATTTTACATTGACATTGCCTCATTAAAATCTATTGTGAGAAAATTTATAAAGCAAAACTCACATAGGGAAAAGAGTATAATATGATGCTTAATTGTCATATGACTTTATGACAAAGCTCTCCTTAAATCCTATAAATCTCTAAATCGACGCATACCTATACCAGCAACACATTTAGAGAATGTGAAGTATGGCAGGGACTTATTGAACAAATCAACCAAATTATCACATGACTTGGTATGCAGGATACTAATCTCCCCATCAACTTGAAGTTCATGTGGGTAGAAAAGTTTAGATATAATGTGTTTAGTATCATTACTTTTCACATAACCTGACTGCATCTGAGCAATGCAAGCCACATTATCTTCATAGATAATGGTCGAGGACCCAATAAGCTCAATACCACATAAAACTTGGATGTAGTTTATCACTCTACAGAGCCATGCACATTCACGTGCGACTTCATATAATGCTCTAATCTCGGAGTGATTAGTAGACGTGCCAATTATAGTCTGTTTATAAGACTTCCATATAATGGTCGTCCCACTGTGTAAGAACACGAAGCCTATCTGAGATTTACCATTGTGAGGATCACTTAAATATCCAGCATCTGATAGCCAATGAGGCTCAAATCCTGATTTTTTGGATAGAAAAGGCCCAAATCTGGTATACATTGGAGATATCGTAAGACATATTTCACTCCATTCCAATGACGCATGGTAGGAGGCACTATATCTTGCAAGTAAATTTACTATAAAATCAATATTGGGTCTTGTGTTATTTGCAAGATACATTAGTGCTCCAATGACACTAAGGTATGGATATTTAGAACCCAACATCTCTTCTCCCTCTTGGCGTGGCCTAAATGGATCAATATCCTTTTCTAAGGCTCTTACAACCATGGGAGTTTTAGACGGATAGGCTTTATCCATATTGAATTTCTCTAATACTTTCTGGACATAAGCCAGTTGATGTATGAGAATGCACATAGGAATGTGCTCCAGTTGTAAACCTAAGCAAAATTTAGTTTTATTTAAATCCTTCATCTCAAACTCTATCTTAAGATGATCACATGCCTCATTAATGTCAAGCTCAGTGTCAATGATATTTAAGTCATCAACATATACTAAAATAATACAAAATCCAGTTGAGAATTTTTGAATAAAGACACAAGGACAATCATCATTATTAGAGTAGCCTTTGTTTAGAAGGAACTCCTTCAATCGGTTATATCACATTCTTCCATACTATTTCAAGTCATACAATGACTTGTTGAGCATGACACAATACATATTGCATCCTACGTTTGCATTCGATACAGATATCCCGTCAGAGACTTTCATGTATATATCCAAATCTAGTGACCCATATAAGTATGCGTTCATGACATCCATCAACTGCAAAGATAGACACTTTTGAGTTGCCAAAGATATAAGGTATCGAAAAGTTATTCCATGCATTATCGGAGAATATGTTTCATTGAAATCAATGTCGGGTCTCTACGTGAACCCTTGTGCAACTAGTCGTGCCTTATATCTCACAACCTCATTGTTCTCATTCTGTTTCCGGATGAAACCCCACTTGAACCCGACAGGATAAGTCCTAGGAGGT
>VSTD030001729.1:0-12691 GCA_008808055.3 Sporobolus alterniflorus | reverse complement strand
TGTGCTACGTACTTCTTGTTGTGTGTTGTTGTTGCAAGTGTTGTGCAGGATGAAGAAGTTATTGGGTGGAGTGACACGAGCGCTCTCGTCTGGCCTGTCTAGCCGAGGCTCTGGTTCATGCTCCGGTGACCACGGATCACAAGACTCACCGCGGTCTTCATCCTTTATGCCATCGCTGCACGGGACCATGGGGTCGAGCCGTTATCTTACACACGATGACGTTCCCGAGGCTACAGATGGTGACGACATCTCCATCTGCACCACTGAGGAGATGGAGAAGTACGAGTCCCTCCATGATTAAGAGTTTGCTCACACTCATATCTACGATGTGTACTTGCTTGAGAGGGTTGGTTTGGACAAAGAGATTCCCACCATCCTCCGGACCATCGATTGGGGAAAATTCTACGATGAGCCTCGTCTAAGTTCGCGTCTCTTAACCCTTGAATTTCTTATGACCTTTGAAACAGTTGAGAAGAATAGGAAGTCAATTATGAAGTTTTGTCTGTACGGGAAGTCATTTGGTCGTGATTTCTCTCGCTTCAGCGAGCTTCTTAGACTTCTCTAAATCTTGCTTGTCTGAATCAAGTGCTATGAGAAACTTTAATAAGGTTGAGTTTAGTGATGCTATTTCTGGAAAATCTGCTAGGTCTAGGTTCAGTGATATTCACAACCTTAGTCTAAGATTCTTGCATAGGTGGATGTCATTCAAGCTCTTTCCTCATACATTGTGGAGAGGCATCGACTAAGGAGCCATTACTGGTCAGATTTTTACCACTGTCCCTTTTTTGATCGGTCTTCACTTGGTTTGCTTCTTTGCCACCCAATTTTATAAGTGGATGGGCCGATCTGGAAAAGAAGTTTCATAAATACTTCTTTTTTTGGAGTTGGTGAGATGAAGCTGACAGATCTGACATCGATTCGGTAGTAGACATGGGAGTCTGTACTTGATTGCATCCACAAGTTCAAGGATGTTCGCAGTCATTGCTTGATCCCAAATTTAACCGATCAGCAATTTACAGAGCTAGCATTTGAAGGTCTGATTGTTCCTACGAGGGAGAAGTTTCCATCTCAGTACTTTGAGAGCCTGGCACAGCTGGTTCCAAGGCATGAAGGGCAAGTATTATATGGTGTAGACGGAAGGCGTCTCATCGAATTCAGATTCTGATTCTGATGAATATGAAGTTGGCCTCATGGAATGGACCAAGAATAAGATGATTGTCTTAAGTTTGTGATTTAAGAAGGAAAAACCTAACGAAATGCACGGCTTTGACATTACCAAAGACAATAAAATATTTAATCTGCTGCTACAGGAGAAGCATCTCAGTCTGCCATCCAATCATATCCTTCCATCATCCAAGGACCTGAAAAAGAAAAAGTGGTGCAAGTGGCACAATACACCTTCGCATCACACAAATCATTGTAGGGTGTTCAAGCAACAAATACAATTGATGGCCAGAAGAAGTTGATGAAGAACGTTGAGTCGAGATATATTAGAAGAAATGGGAGAATGAAGACAAGTCGATCATGGGTCAAGTTCGATCCATATTTTGAATATTCATTGTTCAATTAGTATTGAGATCAAGGTATAAAGTTACCATCACTCGACAAGTGTCCGAAGTGTTCTAATTGACCTAGGCACCTGTTCAGGGAGGAACCTGAGTCTAGCCGATCGACATAAAGGAGGGGGGTCCCAACAGGGAACATCAGGCCAATCACAGGGCTGCACATCGGACGATAGCTTGTGATCAGGCCAAGGTCTCTGTGCATGACCGATTGGGGTCGATCAATGATGAAGAATATCGGTTTGACCGGGAAGTTGATGACAAGCTCTAGGACGACATTGATAATGAATAGAAGCAGAACCCGTAGGGGTGCCCTATGTCATATTTATCAGGGGCCAAAAAGGAGGGCTCTCTGGCACCACCACTCTAGAACTAGTGATGTCCGTCTGAGCTAGTACTGGTGCAGTAGTCAAATGATGCTTGAGCATCCAGAAAGCTTGTTCTCTACTCGCAGTTCAGTCAAAACTAGTATCTGTTTCCAATAATATGTCATTGGTTTTGCAATTCTAGAGAAATTTGGAATAAATCTAGGATTTTTGGAGCCTGAGAAAGCCATGGGTGTGCGTTCTGAGTGCTGTTTAGGCTCAGATGTAATTGGAATGATGTCGGATGATGAATAAGCATATGAGATATTAACAAGAACATGTACTTTAACTATATGTTTTTAATAAAAACAGGGGAGACCTTTCATACAAAAATCACTAAATTAAGTTCTTGGATTTTCAGCAGCCAAAATTACAGGATATGTAGGACCATCTATCCTTGCCATTACTTTGTTGTATGGATTTTATAATTATCTCCATCTCACATAAGTGCTGATAAGACTCCACAGATAAAGGTAAATGAAAAAGTTCGTCCAATGCGTCAAGTTCCAACACTGACTTAACTATTATATTCTTGTTTGTTGTGTAGCAAAAGAGTTGGGGGTAGGAGATTTGTAGTGTTGAGTCATTCCACATCAGTCCAAAATGAAATAGTTTGTCCTGTTCCCAAATGTTTGTGTCCAGCTTTGCATTGAAAAGTTGATGCCAGATAACTTAATTTGTGTCCAGATAAGTTTATTGGTATCATATTGGATTTAGAATAATTAACCTTTAACCCTATAGAATCAGCAAAAGTGCTCAAGATTGCCTTTAATACTAATAATTGCCTTGGACATGCCTCCATGATCAAAAGTGTATGATTGGAAAATCTCTTGTGTATCCAACTTCAATAGACAATCTGAGTAATCCATTGGCCATAGCCTTGTTTATTATAGATTGAAGCAAATCAGTTGCTAAGACAAATAAAAGTGGAGACAATGGATCACCCTTTCTCACTCCCTTCCTACAGCAAAAGGCCTTTCCTGGCACCCCATTTAGTAAGACTAATGATGTGCCTGGTGAGAGTATCCCCTTAATCTAATTAATCCATCTATCTAGAAAACCCTTATGCCTCACCACTTCTAGGATGACATTGTGTTCCACTTTATCAAATGCTTTTTTGAAATCCAACTTCAGCAACACTAGCTCCTTCTTCGATTTATGACAGATATGGAGATATTCAAATGACCAAGCAAGGCAGTCTTGAATTGTTATGCTTTTAATAAAACCATATTGGTTTTGATGGATTAATCTCATAATAACTAATTGTAGTGTGTTTGCCAAAAGTTTGTGACAAGCTTAATTAAAGAGTTTAGTAAGGAAATAGGCATGTAGTCACTCACTTTTTTTGTTATCCACCTTAGGAACAAGGACAATATATGATCCATTGATGCTCTGCATGCATATGTTATTATTATATAAACCCCTACACATACCATAGAAATCTGGAGCAATATCCTTATAGCATTTTTTTCATGAAATTCTTGAATATGACAATGAACCCATCTAGCCCAGGAGGCTTTCCAGATGGCAAATTCTTGACTATGTCAATCTCTTGATTGGTGAAAGTGCTTACCAAGTCATTCAGTCCCTGTACTTCTCGAATGATTTCATTGAGATTAAAAATGAATTGTTGTGAAATCATTTGTTCCTAGTTGTTCCTTAAATGCAGTCCAAAGGATTTATGTCTTTTCTTCAAGTTTAGTCTTCTCATCTCCATTGTCATTTTGCAACTACGTGATAGAATTCTTGTTATTATGTTTAACAGTGGCTGAAGCATGGAAAAATTTAGTGTTCTCATCACCAAGTTTTGCCTGTTTGATTATGTCCCTCTATTGCCAATATACTCTATGTTGCTCTAATAGGTTAACAAGATGGTCTTGTACTAACTTTCTGAAATTCCACTCTTCTAGTGAAGGATCCATATACGCTTCCATTGAATCAAGTAAGAAAAGTATCACCTTATTATTTGTAATGGTTATTGCTAAGTTGGATAACTGTGATTGCCAGCACCTGAGTACCCTTCTAAAGTTTTTAAACTTGGCTCCTAAAGTTTTTGCCTTATCATGTGTCAAAACTAGGGTGTTTAAACCATGATTGTTGACAATCAAAATTGACAGGGTTGTAATTCTTCCGGCTAGACCGGTTAGACTGGTAAGCCAAACCAGTCTGACCGGTCCACTAGATAAATTTGTATTGCCAATTTGATTCCACTATTGCATAGGGCTCGTTGAGTAGATCAATTTTCATATCTTAGTTGCCCAAATTGGGCTCCGGATGAGAAACTTATGGGATTTGGAAGTTTTCAGATTTCTGAACCGACTCACACCGATCAGACCGGACCAAACAGATCTGATCTGATTTGACTTTCCAAAGATAGATTTAATAAGTTCTACTAGGGCAAGATCTTACTGACCTATAAATACAGGGTGCCACGGCTGATTAAGGGCAAACAACAAAATCAAAATAAATCAAAACTCTGCTACCCTTGTTCTATCTCCTTCTACCCTTGTTCTATCTCTCTCTCTACCCAAATTCTGCACTAACCCTAATTTGCTATTCTTCCTTCATCCAGGCAACAAATGAAGGAGTTCTAGCTGGCCTACCAATGCTAGAATGGACCAAGGTGTTCCTGCCCTGACAGGGTCCCTCCTGGGCAAGAGTTCGTTGGATTTTCATGAAGACCGGTCTAACCAGTTGCCTATACCAGTCTGACCGGCTGGCTGATCCATAGTCTAGCCAGGCTCATTTGCGGCCCACGCACGAGCAAGTGCTTTGGTGTGTGACTAGATCTTGCGTCAACAATGATTTAAAGCTTGCATGAATTCCTCATGCATCATCCAATAATTTTCAAATCTAAATACCTTGGCCTTGGGGATATCAGTGGAGACCAAGATGAGGCAAGGAGAATGATCCGAGGGGTCCCTAGATAGAGTTGTGGACATAGGAGCCAGGGTAACTTGTCATCTAGGAAACATTGGCAAAAAACTAGTCTAGCCATTCCAATAATAGTGGGCTTTGTTTGTTTGTCCATGCAAATTTGTCCCCTGAGAACCTTAGTTCCTCCAGCATCAAGTTACTAATAGCTTCCTTAAACTACATCATGTCTTGTAAATTACACCCAGTTTATTTCTATGACTTGCACGTCTGATCAAATTAAAATCTCCCTCTAGAGGATAGTCATTGTTATCTGGCATGTCTATTTCATGTAAGCAACTTAGGAATTGTTGCTTACATGTGATGAACATGGAGCTTTTCCAAAATATGATTGTGCCACCAGAGAGGCCATGTGATGGTATATATTCAAAACAATCGAACTAAGGATTACAAAAATTTATGAGGTATTCATGATCAAAAGTGGCTCATTTTGTTTCCTGGATATAGACAATATCACAATTTTTCTTAGAGATTTTACTCCTAAGAGCTGTCCATTTATTCACAGCATTGATTCCTCTTATGTTCCAGCAAAGATTTTTCCACTATTGTTGGTGTTTTTTGCACCTGCAAGAACAAGGTGGTTAAGATCGCATGTTCCAGCTCTGAGATGGTCTTACGAATGACCAAGCACACTATGATCTACCCTGGTTCCGGCCCCTCCTCAGAGGTAATAAACCTACGTCCACCGGTTCAAAATTGAAGATAAACAGAGGTTACAATGGGGAGAGTAGAGAGCTTGAGAAGTTCACGTGGTGAAGGGGGAAATGATCTCATACCCCCTGCCTGAAGGGTAGGAGGCCTTTTATAGACTGCCGCAACAGTCGAATAATTACTGAACTAATTACTTTTACATCTAGGAGGAGATTTGCATGGCCATTGGGGCCCAAACTTCACAAGGTTGATTTGTAGAGGTTGGTTGGGGCTTCCAGGGCATTCTTCTTGCCTCACAGGTGTTCTTTTCGGCTCCCGGGCATTCTTGGCGCTGAGGTGGTCAACACCCGGGACGATTCTTGGAGAGGTTGCTTCGTGGCGTGGTTTCACTTGGTGGCTAAGCCTTCCCACATGGGGGATCGATGTGGACAGGCTAGCCTGCCCTCTGCACCAGCCTACATTCCGTACCTCTCAGATGAGGGAATAGGGTCTTCTGCTAGGTGTCGTCTTGTCTTGTCACTGCAGTGGGCGGTGGTGCCTTTTGGGGGATGTGAAGATCCCCCCGGGTGTAGATATTTGATGGAGAATTGACCACTTTGGTACATGTACTGTTGAATCTTACCTGAGGTAAATCGCTTCTACTAGGAGATGCTTATCCCATGGCAGAGTCATCATGACATTTAGGCGTGTACTTCTGGTTTAGCTGCTACGTCAGGCAACGATGGGATGGATTTCGCACTTGAGTACATATTGTTCAATGCGTGTGGGTTCCCATGGCTACGTCTCATCGTGCTAGGAACCAAAGGCCGCCGCTTCCTGAGGCCCGAAGTGGACAATGCTTATCCGTTGTGGGTAGCCCCTGAGCATGCTTGACAGGGGGCCTGGGTCTAGGCCTGGGGTCGGCGAGAGAGGTGGGAGGGGCAGACAGGTGTCAAAATCCTATCTGCCCGTGCTAATTGTAGGGTGGAGAAGTGATGGCGTGGATCGTTCCCTGGATTAGTTCTTCTTAGGTTGGTGGCCCTCCTTCTTCAGTCTAGAGTGGTGGGACCATTTCTTGTAACATGGTGTATGGTTCCCCAGCCATTTGCCGTTGAAGGGAATCGATCATATCTAGAATTTTGGGCCATAACTGGTGGCTCATGGTACCCGGGGTACATCACCATGACAGTAGCCCCTGAGCCCTACATCGAGCGAGTGGCTAGAGCCGATAACTTGATGGTGGGCAGAACATATGGTACTGTGGGCACTTTTGCAGGACTCGACGATGAGATTGCATGGCTAAAGCCTCTCCGATCTCGACTGGGAATCCCGTGGTGGTGCCCACCGTGCAGCCCCCGAGGCTGCATCTGAGGTAAAAGCTCAGATGAAGGCTAAGTTGCATATGTACTAATAGGTATAGCGTTGATGACTTAATGAAGTTCCACAGTTCTAACCGGGTTGTCAGAATGTGGTGTTGAATTCACATCGACCCTATCCTCAGGTGTGTCGTTAACTCCGAGGGGCTGAGCTGAGAGGACTTGCTAGTCAGCGTTGTCCCCGTGCTCATGAGTTGGGTAACGGTCTAAGACTGAGCACTGCAATGCCGAGTCAGAATCTGAGTGGAGCCTAGGTCACCAATTGGGGGTGAGAGCGAGCTAGGGCAAGTGCCTCTCCATAGGATCAGATAGGGGGTAATGCCCCTACCTGATCAAATCCAGGCTATGTGGTTTCATGCGTCTTTCCCAGGTAATCCTAGCAGAAAACTTGGACGTCTCGATGCTTGCCCACATGGAAGGGCATGAAGAAAACCTCCTGGTCGGGACTCAGATACGAAGATTGAGGATACCGGGTCCCCTCGATGGGGCACCAGGTGTGCCAACTGCTGGTCACCCTTTGTGTCCCTTCGTCCCTCACTCTAGTTGCTCTGGGCAACTCTGACCCAACTTGGTGGGTTTTTCCTTTGAACCCTGAGCTTTGGCAGACCTCACAACAATTGTGGGACCCATTTCAGATGTGGTTGCCATATCCCATGATGGCTGCATCGTATGAAGAGTCGGATAATGCGTAAGATCATTTTTACTGTGCCTTTTTACCACACCTGTAGAGCCCAACCACTTTGCCTCCTCGATTGTTACACCACGGGGCTATAAAGCTGGCGGTCGCTCCTGCACAACCTACTTCTTCCCACACGATCTCACATTGTCCCTATGCCTCCTTCCCTATGGTTGAAAAGAAAGAGGGAATAGAGAAACAGATCTAGGAAAAAGCCGAAGGGAGTTGTTGAGCTTGCTGGGCATTGTCCCTCATTCCCTTCTGTTCCATGGGGGGATTGGTGGTCACCCAAGAGCACCTGCAAAACCTTGTGAGTCTAGGGTCTATGACAGCGGTGGAGCTAGCTACCTGTCGTGTGCCCGACGATCATGCGTGCCCTATTCCGGCGGGGGGATACGTCATGGCGTGCAGAACGTTCTATGAGCGATGATTTGGTGTGCCATCCCATTGATTTCTCCACTCCTTGCAGTAGTTCTATGGCTTGGAGCTGCATCACTTGACTCGTTTGGGGATCTTCCATATGGCGGCCTTCGTGACCCTGTGTAAAGCTTATATGGGGATTGAGCCCCACTTTAACCAGTGGAACCATTTTTCCCCGCATGTCTATGGTAGGGCTCGGACACAGAAGCGGCGGTTTTGGGCAGTGCGGACATCTATGTCCAATCCGATCCCGAAGTTGATCCCTATTTTCATATTCTAATGCCATTGTTGTATGAAAAGTATGATGATACGCCAATCGGGATCTGCTATCGTTGCAAGCAAAAAAGTATTACATGCTAAGGAACCATCAATCTGGAGCCCCTTGCTTTTTGTATGCGGCGCTGCACATGTAAACAACATAAGTTAGATGACTAAGGGACCGCCAATTGGGAGCCCCTTGCCTTTTGTATGCGACACTGCGCATGTAAAAAACATAAGTTAAATGACTAAAGGACCGCCAATTAGGAGCCCCTTGCTTTTTGTACGTGTTGGCTCACTGACCTTACGTGCGATCAAACTTGAGCCCCTTACGTTAATCGAGAATGCTTACTGCTAATCGGGCGCAACATTGTAGATCATCAAAATGTGTCTGACAGTGTTCACCCTTTGAACGCAAATCGGGGGTGCTCGATGCTCAGCTGGGGTGAAGCATGTGATCAAATGTGAAATGAATCATCCCTTGATGGGGATTTATCATTTTTGCTATAGGGCCGAATATCCCCCTTTGGTTGATAAACCGAAAGATGATATGATAAGTCACCGGATATAAGCTGAGAAATACCAAACTTTATTTATCCTGTCAAATGTTTTACACATAATATTTGCATAGCTGATCGGCGTTCCATGTATTGGGTAGCATAGCACCATCAACTTCTGCCAGCATATAAGCCCCAGGTGCTGCCACATCTACTATAATGAACTTTCCTTACCAGGGTGACGAAAACTTGTGCTTATCTCTGGTGCAGATGTCCTTCTTCAAAACCACACTCTTATTGTAGTACTTCTTCAAGGATTCTTGATATTTCTGCATGTTGATGAGTGTCATGTTACATCTTTCTTCTAGCAAGATGGAATCTAGCTCTTCAGCTTCTGCCTGACATTCTGAGTCGAAGTGTGCTACCCTTGTAGACTCGAGATATATTTTGGGTGACAATACCACATCTGCTCGATAGACTAGATTAAAAGGTGTGTCTCTGGTTGCTCTGTTCACATTGATCCGAGGGGCCCATAATACTGAGGGCAACTCCTTATGCCAATTTCTGCCTCTCACTTCTAACTCATGGAATATTCTGGTCTTCATTCCCTATAGGATTAGGCCATTGGTTTGCTCAACTTGCCTGTCCATCTGTGGGTGTGCTGCAGATGATGGTTGATGTTTGATCCCAAAATCCGCACAACATCTGACAAACTTTGCTCCCTTGAATTGCGTACCATTGTCTGTTAGAACTCTTCTAGGCACACTGAATCTATATATGATGCTCTGCAAGAACTTGATTGCTGCCTCTTGGGTCATATTCACCGTTGGAATGACTTCCATCCACTTGGTGAACATGTTGACTCCAATGAATAAGTATCTGAACCCACCTGGTGCCTTGGGCAGGATGCCCACAATGTCGATTCCCCATACTACAAAGGGCTAGGAGATATCGATAGGCTAAAGAGGATTGACATGCTTCATTGTTTGCTTCCGAAAGAACTGGCAATCTTTACATTTCTTTACGACTTCAATTGCGTCATCCTTTGCTGTGGGCCAGTAAAATCCATGCCTGAATGCTTTCCTGATGATCGAGCGCCATGATGAGTGTGATCCGCACACACCCTTATGTATATCTTCAAGCAGCTCTATGCCTTCTTCTCTTGAGATGCACTTCATCATTATCCCATTGGTGCCCTGTTGATACAGTACGCCGTCAATCAGGTGATACATTATGGACTTGTGCACGATGCGCTCGACTTCAGCATTGTCATCTGATGGTGACTGATTGTCCAGATATGTCTTAATCGGGCTCATCTAATCATATGCTGGCTGCTGTGTTGGCTCATCAATAACCATCAGTTCGGGTTCTACTTCACCGGTTGATTCTTCTGGTTTCACTGAAGGCTTTGACAATCTCTCAATAATAACATCCGGTGGGGTCGGTGCCCTGGAGGAAGCAATCTAGGCCAGATGATAAGCATCGTGGTTGTCCAAACATGGGACATACCGCACTTCAAACCCATCAAAAAACTTCTCCATTGTACGCACTTCTGCTAGATACCCGGCCATCATGTCATTGTTGCAATCATACTCCTTCTGTACTTGCTTGACCACTAGTTGCGAATCTCCCCTGATGAGGAGTCATCGTATACCAAGGTCTTTAGCTAGACGAAGGCCATTGACCAGCCCCTCGTACTCTGCAATATTATTGGTGGTTGGGAACTCAAGTTGAATATCATATTTTAGGGCGTCACCTTTGGGTGGGATGAGCATGATGCTAGCCCCTGCACCTTTTAAAGTATAGGATCCGTAAAAATACATTACCTAGTGATCGGGTAACTCATCGATGCCCCGCATACCTGAATCCGTCCATTCTGCAATGAAAATTGCGAGTGCCTAAGACTTGATCACCCGCCTGGGGACGAATTCTACATCATACTGGCCGATCTCCACTACCCATTGAGCAATCCGCCCAGTTGCTTCTCTACTCTAGAGGACCCATGCTAATGGCCGATCGGACATGACCCAGACTATGTGCGCCAAGTAATGCTTTAGCTTCCTGGTCGTTATGAGGACTATGTATAGTAGCTTCTGCACTTATGGGTACCATATTTGAGCATCCTTGAGGATCTCGCTGACAAACTACATGGGTTGTTGCTTGACTTCTGTTGAGGCTTCTGGCCGTTCCACGGACATGACAGTACTGACTACTGCATCCGTGGTGGCCACGTATAGTAGCAGGACATCTTTGGCCCTTTGTGGAATGGGGATTGGCAAAGGCTTCAGGTATTCCTTGAGTTCAACAAATGCTGCTGCAACCTGATAGTTCCACTGGAAACCATCTGCCTTATGCAATAGCTTGTAGAATGGCATACCACGTTCGCCCTGTTTAGATTTCAATCACCTGAGGGCTGCCATCATACCTGCCAGGTTCTAGATTTCTTTCCGTGTCCTAGGTGGTTGCAATTTTTTGATGGCTTCCACCTTGGTGGGGTTCGCATCTATTCCCCAGGACGACACCATGTAGTCGAGCGGTTTCCCTGATGACACACCGAACACACATTTTTTTAGGATTAAACATCATCTTGTGCTTACGGAGATTGTCAAAGGTCTCTTTGAGGTCATCAAGCAGATCCCCATGCTTTTTCATCTTCACCAATATATCATCAATGTAGGCTTCGATGTTTCTCCCAATCTAATTTTCCAAGACGATGTGCACGCACTTATGATATGTAGCTCCCCTATTTTTTAGCTCAAACACCATCTTAGTGTAGCAGAAAATCCTGAATGACGTGATGAACCATATTTTCTCTTAGTCGTCTATGGCGAGGCTGATTTGATGATAGCCCGAATATGTATCCAGAAATGACAAGAGTTCACTAGACACCATGGAATCCACGATCTGGCAAATACGAAGCAGGGGGTACTCATCTTTTTGACATGCTTTATTCAAACTTGTATAATCGACACACATGCGTCAGGATCCATTAGTTTTTTCTACAAGAACGGGGTTTGCTAGCCAGCTAGGATAATCTATTGGCCTGATGAATCCGGCTCTAAGTAATTTATTAACCTCTACCCGATTGGTCTCGCGCCTCTCTGGTGTGTATCTTCTTTCCTTCTGCTTGATCGGCTTGAATGCTGGATCAATGCCTAACTTGTGCTGAATAACCTCCCAAGGGATCCCGGGCATATCTGATATCTGCCATGCGAAGACATCTAGATTTTCCTGGGGAAAAGTGACGAGGGAAAGTTCCTATTTGGCATCAAGCTCCGTGCTGACACGAAGCTTCTTGTTAGTGTCATCGGGGTCTACTAGAACTTCCTTGTCTATGGCCCACTTCTTCTTGTCATTCACTGACTAATCGGCAGTGGGCTGGTTTGACCTGGAGCCCACGATTATGCTCTTCTTCTCTGCATGCAGTTGGGGTGTACCACCATTTGGTGGTTTGGGTGCCTCCATTCTGACCTGAGTGCTTCCTCCGTGCTTCTTGGCCACCTTAGCAACCAACTCATGTGCTTCCTTCTTGCCGAAATGTCCATCATGTGTGAGTGCTGCATTCTCACACGCTAGTGCATCACGCTGATTAGACTTGATGGTGATAATACCCTTGGGACCCGACATCTTGATTATGGCATAGGCAGTGTGGATGACCACCATAAACTTTAGGAGGAAAGGCCTCCCTAGGATACAGTTGTACCCGATGTCAAAACTAGCCACCTCAAATGTCAGCATCTCTTTGCGCTTGTTTTTCACTGACCCACAGGACACCTCCAGGTCGATGCGTCAAATCAGAGTGGACGACTACCCTGGGATGATCCTGTGGAAAGTGTCATGCACAAGTGTTACTCAGCCAAGTTGAGACCCATCTCGATGAAGGTCTTCCACATCATCAAGTTCAATGAGGCCCCACTGTCAATCAAATTCTTGGCCACCTTGTGCCGCCTCATCAGGATCTTGACCATGAAGG
>VSTD030001728.1:0-12693 GCA_008808055.3 Sporobolus alterniflorus | reverse complement strand
CCGATCTGATTCCAAGTACTAAGAACACTTCTAATAAGAAGTAGTATATTTAGGCTCTATAATTTAATTTAGCTACTGATTTGTTGAGTTTAAGGTGAAAAATTGTTCTCAATAACAATCAGACACTAAATCATGTTATTAGAAAAAATCATATTATTAGAAAATAAAAGATTGACAATTATATAAAAAATGAGGATAAGACTATGATAGTTGATGCGGTATATTTAAGATCAGGAGGTTAAGACTTATAATTATTTGATAAGTTTTTATAAAATATAGCCACTGACTATATTCGGTTCAGATTTAATTTGCTGCGCCGTGACCGGATTGCGCACGGTTTGGTTCGTGTAGTCATATCCTGCCCATGCTGTCTGTTCTTTTTTTTTTTTGCGAAACTGTCTGTTCTGTTTTGTGTGTTGAACGTCCCCTGCTTGCCCATTGCTGGCTACGCTTGTCTTGTACGAGTATGTCAAACGCTGATGGACCCTGATCAAACAACAATAAGCGTCCACAGAACCACAACCAACGTTTGGCACACACGTTCATTTCTCGTTCGCCAGAACAAAAAAACATTCATTTCTCGTTCGCCAAAACAAAAAACATTCATTTCTCGAGATGTTCGAGCGACCAAGGCCGCCGTCAATTAACAAAGGCGGCATCGAATAGTTGATGATTGATAACAGCACCACTTGGCGCGAGTGCACAACTGCACATGTTTTCTTCCTAATATAGTGATATGCAATTCTCCTACGTGAGAAAAAAAACAATTGCACATGTTACATGATGTTAACCAAACCGAAATCGATGGTTCGTTCAGAATTGAAACCGGCCATGCACCCAAGCTAATCATGGCAAACATAAAATTAAACCAGGGCAGGCACAGCCAAGAATCCTCGTTTCCAAGGCTAATCATCGCCTAAACAAAGCTCTGCCTCCGCCTATATATTACGCACAGACTCTCCTTTCCTTCCCATCCAAACGCACCTAGCTCTCTAGCTTCTTGGCCCGTCCGGGAACAATTCCACAAGGACCAGCCGAGAAGCTTGTTAGCTAAATGGCGGCCACCCTCAAGCTCAGGATCCTCGCCGCGGTCACCACCGTCGCCGTCGTGGCGTCGTCCTTGGTCGGCGTGGCCACAGCGTCGGAGGCGCCGGCTCCCGGTCCCGCTGGACCCCCCTCCGGAGCCGCCGCAACCGCCCCAGCTTTCGCTGTCGGCACGCTCGCCGTCGCCGCCGTTGGGTACCTCTTCTGCTGAGGTGCATCACCAGTTTGCACGCAGGAGCAGGAGATCAGCTGCGTGGATTGCCGACCCGTAGTAAACACGCCCCAGGACGATCATTTCTTTTAGTTACAAATTGTTTTTCATCTAGTGTTGTTGTCGGACGCGTTGTGAACGATTGACAGGTGCATTTTCCGATTAAGAATGCGTGTGTTCCTTTGATTCTGCCTCGACAGACATTTGTATGCAGCTATATATGAAGTACAGAGTACAATACAGACATGAAAATGAGCCTCTATCCTCAGTACGTATATTATTTTACCGGTCTTCTTTAGAATTAGAACAACTACGGGTGATTGGACAGGTTATATGAAAGATATCGAAACAACTTGTGCGATCAAATCTCAGAAAAATCCGGTGTAATGAAAAAAGTTCAATTCTCATCGTCCCGGTGGAAATTTCCACTTAAATAATCGCAGAAAAAAACTCCATTTTAAAGCATCTTGCGCGATCAAATTTGGGCCTCCGCGGTAATCCGTCGTCGGCCTGTTGGGCTTGTGTCATTTTTCATTGTTTTCGTGTTCTTTACCAATTTACCTCTGGTTTACGTATGACTGTTGCGCTGACTTAGAAATACAACAGTGTACGTTGTGATTTCTCTGTTTGGATTGATCAGCCTGCTGAGGCTGAGAGCTATGCTGTAATATGGGGAAATTTCTTTTTGGGCATAAAAAAATTTGCACTCCTCTTTTAGACACATAAAAAATAGAACTTCTCTTTTGCCCATCAATTTTATTTTACATTCTCTTTTGACAACTTCTGTTAGTTTTATGACTAACGGTGTCAAATATGAGGAAAAATGACCAATATGTCCCTGACTTTAAATTTATACTAAATATTTATACATAGTTACACAATTTGAAAAAAACAAAAAGTATGTTTAAATTTTTTTAGGGCATGAGGGGGTGGGCATACCATTATTTTTTGTGAACTGTGCAACTTACAAAAATTATCATGGACGCAATTTACAGACTGTTAACAAAAAGTAATGATTACACAGTTTACAAAAAAATAGATTTAAATTTTTTTGACACGAGGGGGTGAGCAGACCATTACTTTTTTGAACTGTGTAACCTATAAAAATTGTCATGGACACAGTAGTTGGATACAGTTTACAGACTGTTAACAAAAATTAATTGTTACACAATTAAAAAAAGTAATTGTCTGCTCACCCCCTCTTGCCGCAAAAATATTTAAATATATTTTTTGTGAACTGTGTAACAATTACTTTTTGTTAACAGTCTGTAAATTGTGTTCATGATAATTTTTGTAGTTTGCACAGTTTGGAAAAAAGTAATGATCTGCCCACCCTCTCCTGTCGTAAAAAAATAAACCTAATTTTTGTTTTTTAATTGTGTAACAATGTATAAATGTTTAGTATAAATTTAAAGCTAAGGGCATATTGATTATTTCTCCTCATATTTGACACTGTTAGTCATAAAACTAACGGAAGTGGTCAAAATAGAATGTAAAATAAAACAGATGGCCAAAAGAGAAGTTTAATTTTTTGAGTAGCCAAAAGAGAAGTGCAAGTTTTTTATGGCCAAAAAGGAATTTTCCCTTGTAATATCATGCGTATATTGGTTTTCTCGACTCGACCGATTGCATTCGCGTGTGAAATCCTCTATTTTTTTATTTTGACCTTTTTTAATCATATTTTGAAAAATAAACCTGATTAAAAGTTTTTTTTTCTAAATCTAACTCTTTATGAAAGAATTACACCATGTGCATTAGTGCGTCTACTGAGTCACGTCGTATGCTCCGACAGTTTGATACTGTGAAAACTAGTTATGTCATGTGCACTGACATGACTTCTTCATAAATCACATCAACACGTGATTAAAAGGGGCCAAATTTTAGAAAAAAGTTTTGACCGATTCATTTTTCAAATATTAAGTAAAAAAGATAAAAATAGAAAAAAATCAAAATCCTCTGCTAGCCACAATGCTCTTAATCGTACGCTAGATGTGCAGAATTGACACAAGTTTCTCGACCGATTCTGTTGGCAAATTGCGAACCACCATAACCTTTTTTTAAGAAAGAATATGAATTTAATGGCACCACCGCTTGTATAAATATGGTATACAAGAAATGAATCCAATCAACACACAGACTCGCGAAACAACGAATCTCAAATACAGAGAAACAAGCAGCATATCGGAGGATAGAACCGGGCCGCCGGCCTAACAGAAGAGGTAGCTGAAAGCCGTGGCGGCCACAGACACGTCAGTGAAGGCCGGCGTGGCGGCGGTGACGCTGGACGTGGGTGTCGAGGCGAGTGCGTTAGCAGCAAAGTCCGTTGAGATTTATTGATTAGAGTCATTAAGCCTCTCAACACTCAAACAGGATGAACACGGTGGTTTATGTGGTTTGGATCATCGAACCGTAATACTCTACGTCTATATAGAGGATTATTGTATTGTTGTGTATGTTGTTCAAGCCCGAGGGTTGAACTTGCCTAAAAGAGTTTGTCTGTTCCTGTCGCTTGTCTGACCTTTTATAATCCAAGCTTGGACAGTTACACTGTGATCTAGGTTCCGACAGCTGGCCCAAATAGCTGGATCCCTATACAGTAGCAAGGGTATTAAATGCTAGCGTATCCTGATGATGGTTCAGACAGCGCACGGCGTCACATCCCATCGGCCTTGACACATGGTGAGCGGTCGATAGCGTAACCGCATTATGTCGGGTCGTAGCCTCTACCTACCGTGCCCACCAGCGGCCAGTCCCACGACGCTGCATTGTAGTGCCCCCGCCTGTGAACGGTCACATGTGCGGGGATGCACTGTAGCGCGATGCCGTCGTGCATGTCTACATGGTTTGCAGGTCATGATAATGTCGTCTGCCCGCACATATTACATGTGTCTCAGTAACGTGCGGACGTGTCTTGAAAATACGCGAGCCTTGCTGCATGACGTTACAGCCAAGCCTTTTTTTATCTCTATGGCCCACGACCCGTGAGGGGCCATGAGACACGTAGCAGCGTCGGACCCCTCCTAGGTGGAGGTGCGAGGTCCGGAGCCTTGAGATATATGACAGCGTCAGACCCCTCATAGGTAGAGGTGCGAGGTCCGAAGACTTGGGACACGAGACAGCGTAGACCCCTCCTAGGCAAAGGTGCGGGCTCCGGAGCCCTGGTACAGGTGGTAGCACTGGAGCCCTCACTAAGCAGGGAGGTAGGTTTTGAAGCTGCGGTGGCATGTGGCAGCGCGTGAGTGCATGCTTTGCCCTTTGTCTTAGCTTGAAGCATGTACGTGAGGGTACCCGGTCCGCAGGGTATCGATAGTGGCCCCGAGCCCACCTTAGGAAAGGCTGTGAACCCACAGGTGGGCCCAACATCCTTTTCCCCAAGTAGCTTTTCTGAAATTAAGTCTTAACTGTTGGTGTGACAGTGCGCCTCTATCATCGGACGGGCGTTCGCACCTGATTGGTGCGTCGTGTCGAAGTGCGTATCGTAGCTGATGAAAATGCTACTGCGGTGGTTCCAAGGTGGCAGGGGTGAGCGTAGGCGCTCTCAAAGTTGATCGTGAACTGACGGCATAGCTCCGTTCAGTAAGTGAGGGACCCCTCGGGCATGTTCATAAGCCATGATCGGGTCGTACCGATCAGGGCCACTGGAAAATAGTTGGTCATGACACTCTCATTACCTCCTGCTGAAGGTTGAAGGTCAACGGGGGTCCTAACCAGGAGGTCGAAGGTTCGACCCCTTCCTGGTGCGCCAAACGTCGAAGTGGTTTACGACACTTTCCCCATAACTACTACTTAATAGCCCGCGGAGGTTCACTGATTAGAGGGACTAAGACTCTCGACGCTCAAATATGATGAATATGGTGATTTATGTGATTTGTGCCACCAGAGCGTAATACCCTACATCCACAGAAAGGATTGTTGTGTTGCTGTATGTGTAAGTTCAAGCCCAGTGGTTGAACTTGCCTAAAAAGGTATGTCTATTCCTGTCGCTTGTCCGACCTTCTATAATCCTGCCCGGATGGTTACATTGTGGCCTGGGGCCTGACAGGTGGCCCCAAGGTAGCTGGATCCCTATACAGTAGCTAAGGTGTTAAATGCTAGCGTATCCTGATGATGGTTCGGGCGGTGCACGGCGCGTCCCATTTCGTCATCCTTGACACGTGGTGAGCGGTCTACAGGGTAACCCCGTCCTGTCGGGTCGTAACTTCGTCTTATCGGGTCATAGCCTCTGCCTACTGCATCCGCGAGCGGCCAGTCCCATGACGCTACACTGTTGCGCGCCCACCTGTGAACGGTTAGCTATGCGGCGATGCACTGTAGCACGGTGTTGTCACGTCTGTCTACGTGGTTTGTAGGTCATGATAACAGCGTATGTCTTGCAAGCGCCTCGGTAATGTGTGAGAGTGTCTTAAAAACACGCGAGCCTTGCTGCATGTCGTTGCAGCCAAACCTTTTCTTATCTCTACGGCCCACGGCCCGTCGAGGGCCATGTGACACTTGGCAGTGTCGGACCCCTCCTAGGCGGAGATGCGGGGTTCGGAGATTTAGGACACGTGGCAGTACTGGACCTCTCCTAGACAGAGGTGTGGGCTCTAGAGCCTTGAGACATGTGGCAGCGGTGAAACCCTCCCTAAGCATAGAGGCAAGTTACGAAGCTATGGTGACACGTGGCAGCGTGTGGACACATGTCTTATCTTTTGTCTTGGCTTGAAACATATACACGGAGTAACTGATATTTATCATACGATAATAAACACGACAGCCGCGGCTTTCTTTTTAACACAAGGCGAGGAGCTGTTGACTAGCCGAGGCGGAGGCAAGCTAATAAGCAACTTTGGTCGCTGCTGCTGTTTGGATGAATGAGAACGGGGGAAGCAGCAGCTGCTTATATAGGGAGGGGTGGGGGGGTCTCGTGTTTCAGCAACTCAACGGCCCGTCTGTTTGTCATCAGCTGGCAAATGGAAGGGCGGCCGCGCAGGCTGTCATGTTGCTGGCCTTGTTTCGCTGTGGCCCGGCAGTTGAGATGGAATGATTGGCTTGGGTGGTTCGCCGTGAGATCATGAGGATGGTTTGGCTATCAACTGGCAAACGTTTGCGGCGCCGGGCCCTGGGGCCCCTGCGTTGGAGTCGCGGCACATGGAGGCAGCTCCGCGGTGCCGGCCGGCCTCGTGCTGGTGACTGCTGTCTGCGCCAGGTGGTCTTCAGCGCGGCTGTGTAAACTATGGCTCCGGTAGCACATGTACTTTGTTACAGTTGGTGTTTTGCGCGAAGTGAAGAGGATTTTGATGTTTAGCGCCAATCTGCTGTCGATTCCCGTTTGGGCTACGAGTGGGGCTGATGGGCCGCGTGTAGGTTTGCGAGCTCATCCAACAGATCGAACAGAAGCGACCCAATATATGCTCTGCTCTGCTCTGCTCTGGAGAAATAAAGTGGCAAAGTTTGGAGAACAACCCGAAAATCAAGCACCCTACGATGAATTCGTGATGCACCGTAAGATGAACTTCCTGGTACACACTTGTGTGCAAACCAGTGTTCAAAAAAATCCGCGGAGACAAAAAAATTTGAACCCAACCGATTCTGAATTTTGCCGATTTATTGGCGAATTCGGCAGATGATTGCAAAATTCGACCTGGCTGAATCCGCCGAATTTGTAAGCCTTGGTGCAAACTGGCCATAAGATGGGTTTCTTTCTTCTGACCTCTTCGAACAGAGATGAATCGAAGGGCTGCATCAAAATGCAAATCTCAAACAAGAGTGTCAAACGATCTCGGGGTGCGCTCCAAGAAGCCCATCACCACGCTCAAACCGCCACCGGTGTATTCAGCAGCTACATTCATTCTGCTGCGGGCCGCTCATGCCCCAGCATCCCTCCAAAAGAGGCGCCCCTCCAGGCACAGCCGGGAGCAGAGGAGCAGCGCGCCGGCGACACACACACAACACACATACCCCTAGCATCGATCCTATGTGGTACATCAGAATTCAGAGGTACTGCGGCTAATTCACCTCCCATGAGTGGCCGTGTCGATACATCGATCGAGGTCTGCTTATTCACGGGGTGCCGGCGATGTCTCTCGCCGCCTCACATCATCACCGCTTCGTCAGCCTGAGCACCGGCGGCGTGGGCGGCGGCAGGCCGTGCGACTCCACGAGGATGGACCATAGCACGTGCACGTCCTCGCACGGGCACGACTTCACGTCGTCGTACAGGATGTAGATCCCTCGCTCTGCACCCCCGACACTCAGCATTATTCAGAGACATCGAAAAAATCGGAGGAGACGACGTACTCTTTCGCTGCTGCACGGCGTTGACGCGGCACCAGAGCCTCCGCAGCGGCGAGAGCAGAGAACGGAGCCACCCCATCCTGAGCCTCAGCCGCCTCCTCCTACACCTCCCCCTCATGTCTAATCTATAGCCTAACCGGCAAGCGAAGCCGTGACGCACGTGTGCGGGGAACTGCGCTGCTCGGCGAAAAAGAGAGGCTGGTCAGTGCTCATCGGTGGTGTCTGTGTGCGTATATGAACAGAACCGCAAAGAGTAGCAGGTGGTGGTGAAGTCGTAGCCTGCGGAGATCCGGGGTTGCTTTACACTTGGGTAAAGCCTCCCACACTATTCTACTCCGATCCCTCTGATTCGATTCCGGTGCTCGATCTCCCTGCCACACCAGACTCCCTTGCGCATCAATCCTACGTCGACGAGTCCCTGAGCGGGTGTTCTTTACGGCGCCGCGTCGCTGTCGCGGATCGGTCTCTGGCGTCGCGCGTGACCCTTCCCTCTCAAGATTGGATTACTAAACCTAGGTCTCGTAGCACCTCTGCCTCTTCCTCGTTCGCCTTGCCTAATCAAGAAACTGATAGATATATCATTAGACACCAGTCGTCGTTAGTTTTCCTTCCGCCCCACGTTGTTCACCGGGTGGATCAAGTCAAGCAAGGTGCATAGCATTTCCCGGGGTTAAAGGAACGGATCGGATCGGACAAGGCGGCAGCATGCAGGCGCCGAACGCTTCTGCCACAAGTCCTCTCATCCTCTTTCTTCCTTCGTCGTGTCTGGCCATGATGCTTGCTTGGACCAGCGCCGCGCAGAGGCGTGTGGGAACGCATCCGCGGCGTAGGGTAATTCTTACGACGCACGGCATCGGTTACATTACATCTGACGAGCCGAGCAGGGCAGGCCTCAACCGGGTCGGAAGAAACGCATAGCTGATGATGACAAGCCGACGCCGCGATCGATCTCACCCGACTCGCAAAAGGATCGAGCTCGTTATCCACGTGGACGTGGGCTCTTCCATTCCACGTTTCTCGTTCGCCCCACTAATCTTGTGGCTGCTGGATTTTTTTTCTATGTTTGGCCTCTTTTTAATCATTATTCCTAGATAAATTTTTTTTAAGATCTGCTCCTTCTGAGTCGTGTCAGTCTGACGCGACTTATGAAGGAAATGGTGTGACTCGAGTGTTAAATTGACTGGACTGAACTAGTCTAGCGTGACTACTAGATCGCACCGTCTGCTCTGACTGTTTGACACCGTAGAGTCTAGTCGCGTAATGTGCACTGATGTAACTTATTCATAAGTCGCGTCAATCGGACTGGCATAACTGAAAAAGATCAGATCTTAAAAAAAGTTTTTGGGGATTCATTTCTCAAATATTGATTAAAAAATCAAAATAGAAAAAAATTCTAGCTGCTGTGGCCGTGCTCTGTTTGCTTTTTTTTTCCTTTGCGGCTACTCCTGGGTTTGATGGCACCTGTCCACGAGCACGAGGAGGATCCCGCCATGAGCGCGAAGCGGCAGCAGAAGTAGCTTTGCTCTCCTCGTGTTTGAGTGTGGGCCAGGCTGCCGAGAGTTCGGGTCTCAGGTGAAGCGGCTCCATTTTTTGCGGAGCGACAGAAGCAGACCTAAAAATAGGTTATTTGATTTGGAGCACTCGTCAAAGGTCATATAGGCCATCTACCATGTTTATTTAAGACCCATTTTCAAATATGAGATATGAGTTGGAGATAGCCTGAGATCCCGTGCACCTCAGGGTCCGTATTATTCAGCAAGTGGCAGTATGTTCTGTACCACTGGTCGCGCTCACCGAATCCTGATTTCAACGGGATCATTAGCTGGTCCGTATTTTGGAAGAGGCTTTTCCCATCGGAGTTGCTAGCCCACGACGCATACGGACGCATTTAGCAGTCGGCCTTGACATGATGGACCAAAGCTGCCGAGGGGCTCGGAGTTGTGCAACCTGACGTTATCGGAAGCCTGGGCTGCTTGAGAGCTTCAGGGGATCAACAAAGAACGTGATGCCATCACACAGGTCCCTTGTTACAATGCAGAGCCAGGAGCAGCTAGGGCACATCTGAGCTTTTTTAAGAAGCGTATCCAGGCATTTGCAATAGACAGTGTACGAGTTCGGCACCACAAATGTTTGCATAGACCTTGTTAAGCGAGTGGTCTATGCACAGCTTCTAGAAGAGAGAGCTGACGGCGGTATCTCCTAAGCACCTGATGGAAATGAATATGATAGGAGGATCACACTAGCTCATCTGTATTTGTGTGCCCTGTTGTGTTTGTGTAAAGCTTTTTCATAAGATAACATGTGAATAAAGTTTTATATTATCAGCAGAAGCTCCAGAAATTATGTAAAAGGAGCCGAGCCAACTGCACAGAACACTTGTGCCATTGCCATAAACCCCTCTCTCTGTCAAGAAAACTCTCTTCTTTACTTGCGATGAAAATGAGGCAGGGGAACGAATGCATTGTGTATTCTGTTTTAGTACCTTGTTTCCAAAAAATTGGCATGCAAACTCGTTACATCTTAATGTAGTGTTCAATCTGCTAATTGCCTGCCATAGCCCCCCTCAGATATTTGAGGGAGGTTAAATAACCTATGGATAAGGTTAGTAATTCTCTCAACATACACAGCGTCCACGTCATACTCCATTTTGAATTGTCGTATTCATTTACTCCAAAATGGTCATCGCGAAACACTGCCGCCATAATCCACAGATGCCTCCCTGTCTCCATACCCTCCGACCTCATCACCTTCCCTGCGTAAGAAGTAACGCCCCTGTGTAAGAAGCAAGAAACTAAGAGATCAGTTTCTTGGTTTGATTGTGATGAGTCATTTACTTGGCGAGGTTTAAATTTGAATCTGGGATAGTTCATTGTTTTATCTTTATCCTTTGTTTCCTGTGGAGAATCGTGTTTGCTTGTCTCATGGTGTGCATGCGGCATGTGCGGCATGGTGGGCAACGACAAGGATTGTGGTAGGAGTAGGAGACATGGTGCAGAGGACCAGAAATGATCGCACAGGTTGGGTACTCGATGGTCGAACGATCGAGGGTGGATGATGCCGTGTGCGGTCTGTACCGTGCACATAAAGACGAGAAGTGCGTGTTTCTTGGTTGAGCCTCAAAATCAAGGTCTACGATTTGTCAGTGGTTTGGTCTCAAAACCGGTGGCTTCAGGTTTCCCAATTTAGACCTCAAAACCGGCAGCTCCAGTTTAGTGATTTGTGTCACAAAATCACCGTATCAGTTTCTTGGTTTGGGCCTCAAAATCAAGCAGGCTTTGGTTTGTCGGTTACACTACAGAATCGATGGATGGAGGACAGCGCGGGACACGCATCGAGATTTGACGACTTGCTTCGTCTGAAAGCAAGTCACGCTAGGGTTTCCCAGTCTGACCTTAAGACTGACGGAGGCGCGACGGCTGGTGGTGCATGTGGCACCATCGTGGAGGTTATGTTGAGTCCAAGTTGAAGATGAATGGGTCGATGTGATAGGCTGTGTCGGACCATACTACCCTTGCTCTGTTGTTTTTAATGTATTATGCACTATGGACATAGTAGTCATTTAGCCTTTTGTTTGGACCTATAAATAGGATCCTAGAGGAATGAAGCTCATTATCACTTCTCCTACCATTATTTTGCATTTTCTAGCTAAGGTTAGTGTGCCAAAAATAATTTTTAATTTTTAATCAAATGAGTAAAGGATGATGGTGACAACCGTAGATCTGTTGTAATCTTTTCGGACTCTAAATGAAAAAATCGTTTTGCCTCTCATTTTGTGCTCTTTAGAGTGTGTTGTTTCTGTTTTTCTTCTCTGATGCCGCTGGATCTAGGCAGTCCTTATTTCAGGCAAGCAACCGTGTTCTTCAATCTGATTTGTGCCATGGTGCATTTATTTTTCCGGTCAGAGTTCCTTGGACTGCGCCATCAGAGTTTTCACATTGATTATTTTCTTTACCGGGTCAAAGGACTCCATTTGTCGCCGGTGCTCGCCCGCTAGTGTTTTCTCCAGCACGAGGCTCTGATTTTTGTTCCGCGCGTGGGGGTGTCTCTAGTTCTGCTGCCGCCAGGCCAGAGGCTCACCGCCTGAGTTTCGGTGCAGCCAAGGCGCTGCTAGGGTTGCCGAAAGTTTTTTCTCTCTCAAAGTTTTTCTGGCCGCCAGTCTCGTCCGCTCGTCAATTTTCATTCGGCCAACGTCTTGCCGCCTGCGCCCTATTCGGTCGTTCTCACAAGCAAGCCCACTGCTGGGTTGCCTCCCGCTCCTTGCACAAGCAGAGTCGGTTGTGCCATCGCCAGAGAGTTTCCTGCCGTTTTGCTTGTGTTTCTCATGTGTTCGACGAAATATTTGTAAGACAATATCAATTTTGATTCTCGCATTTTGGTGAACCTTTGTGTAGGAGGATTACTGATGTTGATCTTGAGCTACCGGATCAAAAAGCTCAAATTTTCTTAGTTCAAATTGAACTCACACCGTGTTCTCTAGTTCTCGCTCGCAAGATGTTCGGTGAATTGTGCCAAAGGGAGTGATTTGCTTTATTTGGTTGATTTTGGTTCCCGAATCTTCGCATGTGACTGTGCTTGCTTTGATTTGTGTTTCCACTTCATTTTCATATTTCTAACCCAGTTCTGAGGACTAGTAGCTTTCCAATAGTTACGTAGTCTTGACCAAGTTAGAAGATAGGAGCGTCGAGTCGATTTGGGACATATGCCAAGTTTCATCAATGAATTTTGATTGGCTCTCATTCACCCCCTTCTATTCGTCTTCTCCGGTCCTTCAATTAGTATCAAAGGCTGTTTGGTCACTTGTCGGCTTTAACAGGCTTTGTGACCTGAAGACGACATGGAGAAAGGTGCAGTAAAGCTTGTGGTCTTCAATGGCGAGGATTTTGGTTATTAGAAGAACCGAACTCGCAACTATCTTCTGAGTCAGGGATGTGCCATCTGGGAGATCGTACAGGAGTCATACATGATCCTCACAACGCTCGACAATGTGACACAGGGTGAGCTGCAGAGGTGAGACAGAACCACCTCAGAAATGAGGGGTTTGTCTCCCAAGATCATATTGGGTGATTCTCGATGAAGCGATGATGTACAAACACACACATATAAGCATACAATACCATATATGAAATTCAAGTTAAAGTTATTACAAATTAAGTGCCATGTAT
>VSTD030001727.1:0-12696 GCA_008808055.3 Sporobolus alterniflorus | reverse complement strand
ACAAGCAACTTCACTAAAATAATCCTGTCTCCTTGTCGCTTGATGTCCACCACTCCATCCTTAAGACTCTTGTCGAGTACAATGTCTACTCCATTCTTGTTTGTCGTAGTGCCTGTGTACCAAAGTTTGAAGCCGGTATTTTCCACCTCCTTCGCCTTTTACCCCTTCCATTTTGTCTCCTGAACGCAAAGAATATTCACACGCCGCCTAATCATAGTATCGACTATATCTCAAAGCTTACCCGTAAGCGACCCTACATTCCAGGTACCTACACGTAACCTACTAGGCTCGGCTAGCTTCCTTACCCTTCGCATCCGTCGAGTCAAATGCGAAGACTCTTGCTCATTTTTCACTACACCCGGGTGGTGATGTAGCGCGTCATTAGGGATGCGACGACCCGATCCTTGCTCATTTAACACCGTATCCAGATTAAGATACGGCGCATCACCAAGGGGGTGACGACCCGGCCCTTACCCATTTAACACCATACCCGGGTTCCGATATGGCGCGTCGCTAAGAGGGTTACGCCCCAACGTTTTTTCATGTGGTTTCATTTCCATAAAAATGGCTAGAATAGTTGTTGGCTCGCCAAACCTAACACAACTCCTCTTCCTTTATCCAGGCTTGGGTCCGGCTATGTTAGAACAACATAGGCGGAGTTATATTTCCTTCTTTTCAAATATTTCAAAATAATTTGCAACATGTATAGGTCCTAGGAGAACATTCAATGGAGCAGGCAAGACACAGTTAGAAGTAAGAGCGGTTAGTACTGCTATACCAATGTGGAAACAATTTTACATAGCCGTTTATACACATCAAATACTGTCTATTTTGAACATGGTTTATGAAGTGCCGTCTTCAAAGCTAGTACTCTAGGACTCAGTCGATTTCCTATATTTTGCTGGTCAAGTAAAGTGGAACAATAAACCTCCTAACTTTTTTCCTAAACGAACCAGAAAAGAATAGTTGTGACCTATCAGTGATGCAAAATAAGTGAAAATATATTGAGCATGCTGATTATAACTTATCCCTAATATCCTAATCTAATCCACGAACCTCAAGATGTGATTCAGTTTTTATATCTACAAATTATTAGTAAAATCGGCCCTCCAATCCCACGCATCTGTGTAGAACCATACAAACGCAAAAGATCAACTATAAGAAAGTATAAGAGTTTAAAGCGGCATGCAAAGGGACAGTGATTTTTACGTGGAAAAACCTCCTCAATGTGAGGAGTAAAAAACCACGGGACCGGTTAGGTCCATATCTTCCACTATCAGCAATAACAGGTACAATTGTACAAAGCACTCTTCTAGATTACACTGCAAGCCACACTAGCATGAACACCATAGATTTTCTAGGAGAGCAGAGTCCCAAACAAGATCAAACTGTTTCAGACTGAATGAACACTCTCGTCACCACTCAAATGAGGTTAGGTTTACCATGAACCTGCACTGTCTTGAAACTGTCACCTGAACCAAGAAGTCAAACTAAGCTCAACACAAAACTGCATTGTCCTGTAACTGCCTCTCTGAACTGAGGAATCAAACCATGCTCAACATAAAAGCCACACTGTCCTGGAAAACTGCCTCTCTAAACTGAGGAATCAAACCATGCTCAACATAAAAGCGACACCGTCCTGAAACTGCCACTCTGAATTGATGAATCAAATTTGGCTCACCACAAATCTAGCTGCACTGTTCTGAACTGCCACTTTGAACTGAGAACATCCCGCCCAACAATTTGTCCCTGGGTGAATGCAGAAAGCTCGCTATGGAGACAGCAGAATTCTACAAACCCATGATGGAAAACAAACCTGCACAGGTAGATGGGAACAGTCAATGCTCATTTAATGCAATGATGTGGTATATAAGCCACTATCAAGAGAGCATGCATGGTTGACGTTTGTGGGATTTAAGCAAAGTAATGAAATTAATGGTGAGAATTAGCTGAAGATGAGTACAACCAATTACCTCAATGCCCGTGGGTTAGGCACAGATTTGGGGATGGCTCTTGATATAGTCTTTGCACTGCTGTTTTAGCTCCTCGTTGCCGCAATTGTTGACATATAGTTGTTTCAATGAACTTGGGAGGCCGTCGTCGGGTAGGGAGCTGATGGATGGGCATCGGTGGATCTGCAATAACGTGAGGTTGGGGAGCCTATGTAGCCCTGCAGGGAGGCACTGCAACTTTCTGCAAACAGAAAAATTGAGGTTCCGGAGGGAGGTGAGGAGCTGAAGGGCCTCGTCTTGCTTCTTTGTGAAGCTCTCAAACTCATGCCCACAAAGACTTATGTCAATGAGTGATGACAAGAGGAGACTGCAGATGGGGGTAGCTAGGAATCTGACGTCATCCGTGGTGAGCTTGCTCAGTTTGGAGGAACGGTAAAGAAGGTGCTTTTGGTATTCATCCCGCAGCTCCCGTACGGGATCCGAACCAAGGAAGAACCGGGGGCTGCCTCGGACCTTGAGAGTGGTGAGACCCTGGGTCACGTGAGGCCATAGACCATCTGATCTCAAGTTCTCCCCACAATCAACCAGGGCTAAGCAAGTGAGAGAGGTGAGGTTCGAGAGGGGCGCCAGCGTCCCCATGCCCCCCACGCCATCAAGATGGAGGTACAACAGGGAGGGCGGGAAAGGGCAATAGGAAGATGAGAATGAGGCTGTGCACGAAGAGAGAAACTTGGGACATCCTTGTATTTTTAAGTTCTTGAGGGAGTGCAAGCCGATGTGATCAGTTACTAGGCTCAGCTCTGGATTGCCTTCAATAGTCAACTCCTCCAGGGAGTCTTTTAGATGAGCTGGCAAAATCAGCAGCCCGTCATCTTCGTCTGCCACCACTGTTGTCGCCCACGGACTTGGCTGCTCCAGCGCCACACCCGTCATCTTACCCTGGTTATGAAGTATTTCCAAGCACTTGAGATTTGGAAGATGAGAAAGGAACTCCCTTAGTTCCTTCGCCTTGGAATAACATCTTTCCACTTTTAGGGACCGAACTGGAAGCTGCCATCTGACTTCTCCCTCGTCCATTGATGACATAAACACATGCCTTGATTGACACAATTTCAGCACCTTCAGAGAAGATAGCATTCGAAGGTGCTTCGTTTCCAAATTAGGGCAGCCATTCAATACTAACGCTATCAGATCTTTTAAATTATTCATGACCAAGGTCTGCTCAGGTAGTTTACCGAAATGGTTATCGGTTAGAGAAAGTATCAAGGTAGCAGGCATATTTGCATAGTTCAACTTGTGTAATAGTGATGTCCTCATATCTTCTATCATGACATAGCGCAACGATTGAGTCCAAGGTATGGGAGGCAACGACACGACTTTCGGACAGCTTTTTACTTGAAGCACTTGTAGATTTGGAAACCAACTTAATGTCCCCTCTACACCATATTTTCTTTGGTAAAAAATGTGGTCAAAAGGCAACTCCAAAAGATTAGGGCAATCTTCAATGATCAACACTTGCAGTTGAGACAACAGATGACAAGTGTCTCCTAGAACCCCCCAATGTTCCAATTGTGCCAGGCCAATCACCTCTAACATTTTTAACTTGCCAAAGCTTTGCTCTGTAATGCTTCCTAAATTGCTTGGCCCAAACTCTTTTAGTGTAGTCATATTCTTTAATGTTAGATCCTCAAGTATCCACATGCGTCCCAGTGGTGGAAAAATTTCCCAAGCAACACCATCAAGATGAAGAGATCGCAAAGCTCCAGATATATGGTCACCTAGCCATGTGGGACAAGAAGGGCCTCCATGCCCCTTAATGCACAACTCTCGAAGCTTACTGTGTGGCCGCATGATTTCAAGATATGATGCTTTCCCAGTATGCTCAGTACTATCAGGCTCCATATTTTCCCAGACTAATGTTAACTTCTGCAAGTAGTTTTTGTCTATAATTTTTGCCTCTGTTGCTTCTTCTTCTGTGTGTATTCTCTCAAGGTTATAAATCGCAAGCTCTCTTAGTCTGGTCAAATTTCCTAGCTGCCTTACTTCAAACCCACTGCTTTCTTTATTGACTTGAAACATCTTTAACTCTTCCAAGAATTGTAATTTTCCCACATTTGAAATATTTGAGTAAATTTCATCATCGCTGGCAAGGAAATGGGACAGATTTAAAAGGTTGCACATGTCCCTGGGCAAATCTATAGGACCAAAACATTTTTGTAGATCAAGAATCTTCAAGTGATAAAATCTAGAGAGTGGTTCGCTACTCCAATCACACCACTGCTGTGCTAGCCTTAGGTACCGCAGATGGATAGCTATCAATGACTTTTCAAGGAAGAATTCCACTAATGGATATTCTGTCTGAGGCAAAATAAGTAGACGTAGTGCATCTGTTTCACCAAACAAATCCTGAAAAATGCAGGCATAACCTTCATCCATTTCTCCAAATATCATCAAAGATTGCATCTTTCCAGCTTTTAGTCTCATGATTAAATTTCTCAATTGACTCTTACGGTTTTCATAAGTCATCTTGTCTCTGTCATTGATACTGTCTAGAATGATAGACAAGTGACGGGTGGATAGTAGTGCTTTCTCAGGTATCACATTATAGATGTGTACACTAAGAATTTCATGTGATGCAACCTTTAGTGCCAAGTCATGTAGTAGGTCATGAATTATATAATGGGGCTGCTCCTCTGTTCCATCCTTTTTGAAAAACCCATGTAAGACCAAAGCATTTATTTTTCGGATCCCTATCTCTTCATCAGTTAAACTGTTTTGGTCACCAGAATATAAAATATTTTGTCCTATCCAGAAGAGAGTGAGCTCTTTGCTATAAAATATGTAATCTTGCGGAAACAGAGCACAATAAGAAAAGCATTGCTGTAGATCAAAAGGCAGATAATCATAACTAAGCTGCAGTGCAGGCATGATGTCATTGACGCCTGTTTCCAACTCCCATTGTTTGCTTTCTAGAACTCCTTTCCAGTGATCTAAATCAAGGTTGTTCCTCAATAATCTACCCACAGTTTTTGCTGCAAGAGGTGAGCCCTTTAGCTTATCCATTATTTTATATCCCGTTTCAAGTAGCACAGTGTGATCGTGTGTAGATTGATCATCATCAAATACATAGGCTAGGAATAGCTCCTTAAAGTGTTGATGGTCTAAACCTTCCAATTTTATTTGATGACGGGAAACCATTTCTGCTAGTGCTGGCCGGCGAGTTGTGACAAGAATAATGTTGCCTTTTATTTGTGTTTTTTTGAACGGCAACAATAGCCTTTTCCATTCATCCTCGTTGCTGCATTCCCACATGTCATCTAACACAAGCAAAAATCTTTTAGATTTCAATCTTTGTCCAATCAACTCCCCTGGAGTGCCAATCTTTTCACCTTCAACTGAGGGGATGTACTCTTTAATATATTGTGTTAGCTTATCCACATTAAAATCAAAAGAAACACATTTCCAGACCATAACCTGAAAATGTGTTTGCACTTGTTGGTGGTGATATATGTATTGTGCGAGAGTTGTTTTCCCTATGCCTCCATGACCCACAATGGAAATTACTGTCAAGTTCTTGTCACAGTATTCTCCCTGGGTGATACTCTGTACTATGCTTTCCATGATGTTATCTCTGCCGTATAGTCTGGGCTCTATGCTTTCAGATATGGTATTGGGACGGCTATGGGTAATGACTGGGGCAGCGTTCTGGTTAGAACCTAATGCTGTGAGAACCATAGAAACCTCTCGGCGCTTAGCGTGCAACTGCTCTACAATCAGTCTCATTCTCTTAGAGATATCCACCCTATTAAACTCCAACTTTGGAGTTTCATGGGTCTCATCATCACTTGGGGTAATCATACCATCAGAGTGATTACCATCATCATGACGAACAGGTGGCATAGAGGAGCAAGGGAGGCGTTTACCGACATGACGGACGGTGTTGCAAGCGCCAGAGATGAGCTTACGCATGCATCCAGCTCCAGCACTGGCCTCAGAACGCCTGCTGGCTCCTGGAGACGAGCAGAGCAGCTTGCCCACCACCGCTTTGGCAGTGTGGCGGGTGTTGAGGCCGAGGTTGCGGCAGCATCCTTTGGCGTGCTCGTCGGCCGCCTCGGAGGTGCCGTAGATGGCGTCCTGGAGGCGGAAGTAGTCGAGCTCGTCGAGCAGGTCCTCAGCATCGTATGCCTTGTCACGAAGCATCTGGAGCAGCTGCTCCAGCGCCGGGTTGTCGTCGTCGATTCCCCCACGGTGGGAGGAGGACGACCATGGTTTGAGCATGGCCTGCACATACAGCAGCTCCATCTTGAGGGCCTCGACGTTGAGGCCGAGGTTGTTGCTGGCGGCCCAGTCCTCCAGCACGGTGTCCGTGACCGGAGCCAGCGCCTTGCCCACCACCCACGACACCGCGTTGAAGAGCACGTTCATCCTCACGCCGATGCCGAATACCTAGCTTGGAGGGTGCTGCAGTTGGATCAGAGCATACCATTTACCATGATCGTTACAGTTGTTAGTAACAAACAATCTAAGCTACGAATCGGAGTGCGGCCATCGCAGAGATGGCTGCCGATGTGCACAGATTTTTCTTTCTTGTGGAAGCTAGCAGGTGGTAAATGTGCACAGAGAGAAGCACAGACAGCGGGAAAGTGATTTCTAGTGGTGCAACTAACCCGCTCAGGTTTAAATTCTAGATTTGATATGAGTGTTTTATTTATGTCTAATTATTCTTTTAGTGGGAGACGACGTTTCCGTCGACAGCGAGGCGCTCTTGGTGACCGACTTCATGAATTTCAAGATCAAATCGGCTCAGTCTTTCGGATGTGGTAGGGGTAGGGTGTGCGTACGTATGTTTATAGGTGTGAGTGCTTGTACGTGTATGAGTATCTGTGTTTGTACGGTGTTTCTCAAAGAAAAAAAAAGAAAAGTGATTGAGCTGCGTTGTGCAGAAACTGAACAGGCCGTTCAGAGGAAACATTTAGACGGCGTAACATTCATCCTTGTATGAGTGAGTGTTCCGTCGGCAAGGCATATATGCAAATTTCATAAAGAAAAGGCATATATGCAAAGGGGGAGAAAGGAGTCACTGGCATATATCCTGTGCGACTGGGCATCTGTTCGTTGCGTGGGAATTTCAGAATGCAGAGAATTTCAGCTGGAGAGAATAAGTACCATGCTGTGCTGTTGGGGTAGAGGAAAGAGATGCTGGTCTGTAATAAAATCTTCTCTAGCTGCAGCCACAGCGCGGGCACAACTTTATACTGAACTTTGTCACAGAGCCGACCAATAACCTGATGACAACTGAAGAAAATTGAGCTCACCTTGTTAACCTCACTGCGATGGAGTATGACAGTTTATCCAAAATTATCCTACGCGCTAAAGACTGACCGAGGCATCTGTACATGAAACAAAGTGCTGTTTGTTGGGGTCTTTGGAAACTAAGAAATGAACTATGCTTTCAGGATGTTGCCTGGAAATACCTGGAGCAGGTATGGTGGAAGGTGCTGCCTATGCTCAGGTGTTGGACGATTCTGGTGCCCGTTGGAATCAGTGGATATGGCTTCGAGTCTGCAACAGCAAGATGGAGCAGATGGCTGCGAGGGCTGAGAGACTCCCGGCGACCTGGAGAAGTGATGATGGACATGATGCCTCAGGGCCTGATGTCATTAGTGTGTCATTTAAACCACCGTGAGTTTGTGCTGTGTGTTGGATCCGTGTGAGCAAGGCAGAGGTGTGTGTGAGTGAAGTGGTGAATGTTGTTCGGTCTGAACCTGTATGAACTTGTTATGGTATTTGCAATGCATTGGGACCGAGGTCTCCTGGCCCTTAAACTCTAAAAAAAGCAACAACACTTGGCATGTTTTCCTCTCGTCTTGCAAGACCCAATAATGGCTCTTATGTCAATTGTTCTCTTAGGCAAGTTGGCTCTTATGTCAATTGTTCTCGTAGGCAAGTTTAAAATGAAACTCTTGATGGGCTGACTATCAATTAATAAATTAATTAATATGAGTCAACACTCAAATCCAGCTCCATTACAGTGATGACGTAATCATCCGACCGAATAACTATGAGAGTGTTGATAAATAAGTGAGCCCAGGGATTAAACCCTAATGGCTTGGTTACCAACGGCAAGCCCTTGTCAAATGAGCTACTGCTCATTCTCTCGTAGGCAACTTTATTACTATCAAGTATCAACAACTGAGTCTTAGCAATCAAAAACTAGCGACAACACTTCACCATATTGAAACAGTTCCAATTTAGCCGAGTTGTAAGCTGTCTTCCAACGGAACATCTCAGTAATATATTTAGTTACTATAATTTGAATTAGTTACTTATTTATTGAGTTTAATGCCTAAAGAAAATTGTTCTCTATAATAACTCTAAACCACATTATTAAGAAATGAATCATATTATTAGTAAATAAAATATTGATCATTATGTAAAAAATTATTAGGCAAGACAATATATTTAAAATCTGAGAGGTTAAACACTATAATCATTTACTAAGTTTTTTTAAAATAGAATCATTGAAGACTATTTTATAGGCTTTAACCCTATATTTTAAAATACTACATGCTCTTATACCCCAGAAACAAAAAAAAAACTGCCTCAATTTCTAGATAGTTGTGGTTTTACCTATGAATATAAAGTTGGTCACTTGGCAGTTCGTGGAGCTGTGCCAACGAGGGGAAAGCCATAGTGCCAATAGCTCGATGGCATGTGGAACAAGTGTTGCAAGAGCACGAAATTACAGGGAGAGGCAATGCAAAGTTGTAACAGCACAGGAGAATGTCTTAAAACCTCGCACGACAAGATTCCACAACGAGCAACATGTTCAGATGATGATACTTCTTTTGACAAGGAACAATCTCCGAATCATAATAGTCCAAAACACAAAACTAGCAGGAAATTTAAGCAACAAAACATCACCCTATAGACTACTCAAAGGAACAGTCTAAGCTCAGGCTGCAGTGAAGGCTTTCTTCCCGCCGCTGCTACCGGTGGTACCAGCTGGGATGACTTTCAGAACGTTGAACCTCACGGTCTTTGACAGGGGTCTGTTAAAGCATACAGAAATAATACATCAGCTATTAGCAATTTTCCCTTGGCATAAAATTACTGAGTGAACTTCAACAGCTAAGTTAGACAACACAGATTAGGAAAGCACACAGGTAATACCTGCACTGGCCAATGATGACATGGTCGCCTTCCTTGACACGGAAGCATGGGGAGATGTGAGCTGGAATGTTGGAATGCCTCTTCTCGTACCTGCAATGCATATAATCAACTCAGGCATTAGAAACAGGAAATTTAACTTGGCAGAAAAAACAGTGAGTCTATAGGATCACTTACCTCTGGTATTTCTTAACAAAGTGGAGGTAGTTCCTGCGAACAATGATGGTTCTGTTCATCTTAGCACTGTGGCATGTTCCAGCAATAATTCTGCCTCTGATAGAAACTGTTCCAGTGAATGGGCACTTCTTGTCAATGTAGGTGCCTGCATAAAACAGAAGTTTAATAATCTGGCAAATGCTTACACATATTATCCAAATATGTGGTTAATAATCTGGCAAACACTTACTGTTTATCATGAACTTAGTGTTTACAAAATAGAAGTAAAATCTGGAGCCATGATCAAAATAATGCCATATCATGGTTGTTGTTTTTTCATTAACAATACACAACCATAGTAGAACATTAGAATGGAATGGAGGTGACCCCTTATCATTCACCACTATAACAGTTGCCACATTCAATTACTAGGGACTTTTATAAGGTAGCAAAAGAGAAATGTGTTATACCTTCAATTGCCTCCCTGGGGGTCTTGAAGCCAAGGCCAATGCTCTTCCAGAACCGGTTGCCTCCCTTTCCTGGCTTCTTCCCCTTGCCAGATTTCTTGGAGCTGAAGTTAACAGAAAGATTTATTCAGACTTATGTATATTGTCAGTACAGAGAATATAAAGCAACAAACCATAGGCAATAGCCACTTACCTCAGGAAAACCTTTGGCTGCTTCAGGAAAGCTCTCTCAGTCTGAAAAATGGGTACAGACAAATATCATTAGTCATTAGAAAGTAAGCTGGGTAGCCATAAAAACAAACTAAACTGGAACAAAGAAAGTAGTGTACGATTTGTAACTGATTCAACAATTGCCATGTTCCACACTAACTAAACACAATCACATTACAAGAAAATTAATAGCTCCCACTGGTCACTGGTAATTTAGTAAAGAGCAAACAATTTCTATGATGCAACAACAGTAAGCCAGTGGCACAAATAATCACGTCATGCCAGCGACACATCAACACCTACAAATGGTAAAGTGTGATATGAATGAAGGTGAACAGAAGGAACAGTCCATCCGAAACCACACGGCCAGGAGACCTGGTAAGGGACTGCAGCACTAGATCCTACTACTAGCACACTAATCAGTTCAGATGCACAGATTTAGAAATACCAAACTTCTTAGCGATAAGGCCGAATCCATAGATTGCAACACACCTAAACACTAGCACTACAAGGGCCTCGACTAGATCAGGAGACACCAAGCAGATCACAAGAATGCGCGCATTACAAAGCGAAGAGCAAGACCGAGGGTGTGGCGGCGATATGCGAACAAGTACACGGCGAATACGGGAGGAGTGTTACCTGCTCCGCCATGGTGGCGCTGCGGGCGGCGCGGCTGGGGCGGGGTCCTGGCGGCGCGGCGGCGGTGCGGAGACTCTGAGAGAGGTGGTGGCGCGGGGCAAAAACCCTAGGGAGCACTCTTATAGTGCAGCTTCGTTGGCGGAAGCGAAAGTTTACAGAAACACCCCTCTAGGTCAAGTGGAAGCCTGGCCCATAAGGCCTACATTCCGCTTCAGCCCAAAATATTACGGGCCGGTCCAGCAACTGTAGCCCATTAGTTGGGTTGTAACTTCTCCGCGATTCCAGCTGTCCTTCACGCCGTTCGTAGTGAAGCTTGATCTCAACCGTCCGTTGGTCAGCCAAAGTCCGAGAGATCTTCCTCCTCAGCAACCCTTTTTTATTCACTTCCTTCCAATTCCTTTCACCTCCTCGTCACCTCATCGCCGGCTCGCCGCCGCCGCCGCCTCCTCCTCGTCGATCTGCCGCCCGGCGCCCCCCTGCAGACCCGAGCCGTATATCCTCCGTACCGGCGCCGCACGTCGCTCCTGGGCGGACTGGCTGGGCCAACTGCCTCGGAGCTGAGCCTTGCCGAGTGGAGATCCGCGTCGGAATCGATAGATTGCTTTGGACCGGTGAGCTGTACCTCGGATTCGATCGATTTTCCGTTCTATGGCCCGTTCTATACTCCATGCTCGTGTCGAATTTGTGGTGATCGATGCTACGTTGCTGTCGTGCAGTGGTCAGATGGCAAACATGCAGCCTTCGCTCAACATGCCGCCCTCTTTCGCCGGGGCCTCACCGCCGTCGCCCTCCTCACTGGCTGGGGGCGGTGGAGGCCCCTTGATGGGTCAGGTGTCCAAGGACCAGAAGATGGCGTCGGCGGAGCAGCTGGTGCTGGACCTCTGCGACCCTGAGCTCCGCGAGAACGCACTCCTCGAGCTCTCCAAGGTTTCCACAAACAACTCTTTTAGCCCCTCGTGAGGAGTTATTTCGCCCTTGTGATCTCCCGCATATACAGGATATGCTTGTTATGATTTCTATTGGAACAATATTAGGTTAGGTTGTACAAGAAATTTTGTTGAACTGGAAAACCTGTGAAAGGATTGTACCCTAGTGACGTTATGCGGTTTTGGAGTAGTCAATGCCTTAGTTCCAGTCTGGTGATTTCACGTTAGGGTTAAGCTATCATCTTTGTTGAGACTGCGCTGATTATTCCTTGATTGATTTTTCTGGTTAAAAGGTCTAAACTTTGCTAGTAAAACGGTACTGAGGGCAGGGATTTAAGTGACTCATTCTCAGAACGAATTAATTAACGTTAGAGTGAATTAGCTCTATTAACCAATACAATATCTCCTAAATCCTGCCTATTGTACACTTCGTTCCTTGCTGGGATATTAATGGATACAGTAATGAGCGGCTTCATTGCCCAAGAATGCTGTCATCAGTTTTAAATATCATGGACCGAAAAAAACTAGGTTTTGTTTTGTATGGCATCTTTTTCTCAGTAAAGCAATTCAGTATCTAACTGTATCCGTTCTTAAATGATTCTGAACTGAACAAATGCAGATTGTACCTCAGTTGTTTACTTGTAATACCTTCTTGATAGACAAATCAATTGAATCCGAATGAGTCCATTCTTAAACGATCCTGAACTGAACGAACGTGGATCATATATTAATCATTTACGTGTAATGGCTTTTAGATGGGCAAACCTGAACTGAAAAAGTGTGGATTGTACATTAGTCATTTACTTGTAATGGAAGTTTTCAGGAAAAAAACAATATTTCAATGAATCTATTTTTTCTTCAGAAAAGAGAGATATTTCAAGATCTTGCCCCGCTACTGTGGCACTCATTTGGTACAATAGCCGCGCTACTCCAGGTATGTTAGTTTCTGGCACATTGATGCTCAGGATTCGCATTATTGAATTCACACAGAAATGGGAGGCTGGCAGCTAGCTTTGAGGCTAATGTATGACTTTCATTGTTTTTTACGTTACTTGTTCAGGTTTATATAAGTTAATATTTCTCATGTTCTATATTTGGCATCTTGGATCTATATGCAGGAGGTTGTGTCAATCTATCCTGCACTTTCACCTCCAACATTGTCGCCTGGTGCTTCAA
>VSTD030001726.1:0-12698 GCA_008808055.3 Sporobolus alterniflorus | reverse complement strand
GGGGGGGGGGGGGGAGGACGGGCTCAGCCCCATACACCAAGAATGGTGTCTCTCCAATAGCCCAATTGGGTGATGTCCGGTTACCCCATAGTGCACATGGAAGCTCACTAATCCACTTTTTGCCAAGCTTCTCTAAGCCATGATAGGTGTCCATCTTGACACCCTAGAGGATTTCTACATTGGCTCTCTCTACTTGGCAATTGCTCTCTGACTGAGCAACGGACGCATAACAGATTTGGATGCCCAGATCCTCGCTGCACCCTTGGAAGGCACCGCTGGTAAACTGGGACCCATTGTTAGTGATGATCTTGTTTGGGACTCCGAACCTACAAATGATTGACCTGATGAACTTGTCTGCAGATTACTTGTTGATTTTGACCACAGGGGTCATTTCTGGCCACTTGGTAAATTTGTCGATAGTGACATAGAGATATCGGTACCCTCCGATGGCCCGGGGAAACAGCCCCAGGATGTCCAACCCCCACACAACGGATGGCCATGAGGACGAAATCATTTGCAGCATCTATGCCAGTTTGTGGATCTGCTTGGCCTAGAAATGGCATGCCATGCAAGTCTTTACCAGCTCGACGGTGTCCTGGATAGCTGTAGGCCAGGAACACCATGTCGGAAGGTTTCCGCACACGCCTCCATGACCTTTGCAAGCAGCTCCCAGCCCTCCTCCCATGTTATGCACTGCATTAGGATGCCACTGGTGCCAAGTCGGTAGAGATCCCCTTCCACCAACGTGTATCTCTTAGCCAAGTGAACAATCTGATCAGTGGATGCACTATCATCATGAAGGATGTTGTCCTTCAAGTAAGTCCAGATCTCTGTGATCCATGTATCAGGACTGACTTGAGCTTCTGGACCTTACACGCTGGGGTGCACGGAGTCCCCCATGACACCTACAATCCTTGGCAGGCTCCATGGAATCAGGAACATCGGGATCACTGGCTTCGAGGTGCCCTGGGGACTCTTGGCCCCTAGGAACCAAAACAGCCCCTAGGAGATGGGACTAGGTGGCTCCCAGGTTGTCAAACACCAAAGCGGCCTCCAGGAGCTGGGACTCAGCGGTGGAATGGGACTCTTCTTGGTGGTCAGGAGCTAGGGAGGCCTTCGGGAGCTGGGACCCAACTGCCACCTCAACTCTTGGCTCCGCCGTGGGCTTCAGGTCTTGGGACCCAGAACCGCCTGTAGAGGCCCCCTTCAAGACTTGGGGTTGTTGTGGCTCCAGTCACTCTATGACCCACACCATGCTCACAGCTTCAGCTGTCACCGTGATGTAAAGCAGAAGGAGCTCACCAGGCTCTGGAGCTACCATGACTGGTGGCCATGTGAGGTACCGCTTGAGCTGCTAAAATGCCTCTTATGCTTCTTCTGTCCAGATGAAGGGTCTGGACTTCCGCAAAAAGTTGAAGAATGGGAGAGTTTGCTCAATCAGTCTAGAGGTAAACCGACTGATCATAGCCAAGCATCCCATGAGCTTTTGCACATCCTTGATGCAGGCAGGAGGCTGCATTGCTTCGATTATCATTATCTTCTCCGGGTAAGCCTCAATTCCTCAATATGAGACTAGGAAACCAAGCAGCTTGCCCGTTGTGACCCCGAACACACACTTGTCTGGATTCAGGTTCATGCATGTTGAGTGCAACCTATTGAAGACTAAGGCAAGATTCTCCAATAGAGATGCACTTTATTTGATTTTGACAACAATGTCCTCAGCATACACTTCGATCAAGTCTCTAATGAGGTCCCCGAATGTCTTATGCATGGCACAAACAAATGTAGGAAGATCATTCTTATGACCATAAGGCATGGATACATAGCAAAAGAGGTCATCTACTGTTATAAATGTAGTGTGTTCCTCATCTTCTCTAGACATCAGAATTTCATGGAAACTGGAATAAGCATCTAGGAAGCACAGCAGAAAACAACCAGAGGTAGAATCCATGATTTGATCTATTCGTGGAAGAGGGAATGGATCTTTGGGACATGCCTTATTGATATTAGTGTAGTCGATGGACATCCATAGCTTCCCGTCAGCCTTGGGGATGACAACAGGGTTGCCCAGCCACCAAGGGCGGTGGACCTCCCAGATGAAGCCGGCGTCGAGCAGCTTTTTGATTTCTTCGCATATGAAGTTTTTTGCTCAATGGACTGCTTTCAGGGCTTCTACTAGACCGGCCTCGCATCAGGGTAGATCTTCAGATGGTGCTTGATCACCTACCTAGGATCCTGGGCATCTGTGATGGTTGCCAGGCAAACACGTTGACATTAGCCCGGAAGAAGGCGATGAGCGTGAGTTCTGATTTGTTGCCAGGTCCCACACGATATGGGTGGTCTGGGTGACATTTGCACCAATCTGGATGGTCTTCACGGGGACACCTCATTGTCCCAGGGCTGCACACAGGGTGCTGGATGGTCTTCACAGGGGCACCTCATTGTCCCGGTGCTACACACGGGATGCTAAAGTCGAGATGCGCTAGCGTGAGCTCAAAGGTGTTGTGTCCTGGTCACCATGTCCAGCAACAGCTTCACTGGCCACTGCCAGAGCCTAGAGCTTCTCCAGTGCAGAGACCCCTCCTGTGTGGTCCCCACGGATCTTGATGATACCATTGGGCACCGGCATCTTCAGGACCAGGTACTCATAGTGGACAATGACCATGAACTAGTACAGGGCTGGCCTGCCTAGGATGGCATTAAAGCGGAGATTTACCTCCATGACGTCAAAGATGACGCTCTCCGTACGGTAGTTCTCAAGCGTCCTGAATGTGACCGGGAGGGAGATACTACCATGTGCCATAAGGGATACCGAGCCCACCCCTGAGAATGGGCGTGACGGCGTGAGCTTCGACATCAGAATTTGGAGCTTCTTGAAGGCTGTGAGACTGATGAGGTTGAGAGCCGCACCACCATCAACCCGGATGTGGTACAACTTTATGTTAGAGATGGTTGAGGAGACGAGCCGCGGTAGCTGCCCAGCACTCACCATGTTCTTGGGGTAGCCGGAGGCGTCAAAGCCGATCGACGTCTCCATCCACTTTTGGTGGGGCACTTCCCTAGGGGCAGGCATGGTCGTTGCCACCTCTTAATGCAGGGTCTTGACGATGCGTTGGGAGGTAATCTCCCAGGAGCCCCCAAACAAGACATCAGAGTAGCTGTAGCCGCCCCTCAATGCCCTCTTGGCATCCTAGAACTCCATCTCCTCATCCTTGTCCTCCTCCAGATCCACCTTTTGTTTGCCCTCCCACTGATGGGACGACGTGCCATCTTGGCATGGCTGCTGTTGTTTCTCATGGAACTGTTCCGCGAGCTTCTTGAGCTCTCGGCACTCTCCTGGGCTGTGGCGCATGGAGTTATGCACCGAGCATCATGCGCCACCATCATTGCCGCCGAACACTTGACGGGGGCACTTGTCACCTCATGGGCCATGAGCCCCAGCCCACTAGCCGCAGCAGCAGCTATGGCAGTGGGAGCACCAGCCAACGGCTGGTTGCCACCGCCGGCCTTCTTCTTCTTATTGTTCTTGTTTGTGTTGCTACTGCCCTGAGCAGCGGCACCCACATCACATTGGCTGACCTTCCCCGCTTCTTGGGCAGGCAGCATATGCCAGGCGTAGCCTTCTGTGGCCCTAGCGCACTTGTCCACCATGCTGAAGAGCTTGAGGACATCCTGGATGTCGCATGTGGTGAGCTTCTCCATCATCTTCCCATCCCTCACACCCTGGCCAAATGTAACAACAACAGAAGCATTGGAAATGCAAGGGATGGTATTGTGAACCTGGGAGAACAGTTAGATGAAGCAACACAATGATTCCCCCTGGCGCTGCTGCATGGTGTGGAGGTCTGTCTCGTTGCCGGGTCGAGAGTAGGCACTCTCAAAGTTTGCCGTAAACTGGCAGCATAACCCTTGCTAGCAGGTGTGTCCCCTTGAGCAGGCTCAGGAGCCATGACTGGGCTGTGCTGGTCAAGGCAACGGGGAAGTAGTTGGCCAAGACAGCCTCGTTCCCTCCTGCAGTGAGGATGGAGGTGGAGTACTTCTCCGGTAGGTGGGGCCGGAACTTATGCAGTCAGACCACTATGCGGAGGTGTGGGGCAAGTGCCATGGACCCACCTGTTGTTGCTGGGGAGCTGGGGGAGTGGACATCATGTGCTACAAGTGCCTCTCGTGCTGGCGCTCGATGGTGATGTTGCTGTCTTCACCTTCGTGATGGCGGTTGAGCTTGGCCTACAGATCGGTCATAATGACGATGGCCATCAGCACACGTGGCATCGCTGGCGGACATGAGTGCCTTGCTGATTGTTGTTGCCGCCCTCCGTGAGGCAGCATGTTGATGGTAGCGACGATGAGCTGGTCAACGTTGCGGTGCCACTACTCCGCTACTGACGACACGGCATGTGGGGGTGGAGGATGTTTTAGAAGCTGGCGAGTAGTGACCAATGTGGCTTCGGAGGCCACGGGTGACAGTGGAGTCACAACCGTGGTGGCCGAGTGTTGGCACTGCGCCGCGGATGTGGTATGGACCACAGTCATGCTGATGGCACGACTGTAGGCTCATCGAGATCATCCCACCCTGGAGCGGGAAGTTGCCTCTCCCTCAGTCCCCTGCTCTCGGTGAGAGGTATGAGAGGAGGCAGCCATAGAGTGAATGCCCACCACGGTGATGATGTTGGAACACCAAGAACGACATAAAGCCCCCTTCCTAGCACCCCAAATGTCAAACTAATTTTACGATGCTTCCACAGGCACTGCCCTAAAGTAGTCCGCTATGGTTTGTGTTGGAAAGGGTTTAGGTCTCTCAAGTTCTAGATATGAAGGAAACACGGTGGACACGAGGATTTACGTGGTTCATGCCGCCGGAGCGTAATACCCTACGTCCACGGAGAGAGTGTTGTATTGCTGTGTGTATGGCGCTGTTCAGCTAGGGGTTGAACTTGGTTGCTCCTGTCATCCACCCGACTTTTTATAGCTCAAGGTCGGGCACTTACATTGTCACACAGGGCCCGATAAGTGGCCCTAGGAAGCTGGATCCCTATACAACAACTAGGGCATGAAATGCTTGCACTAGTTAATGATGGTGCGGGAGACGCACAACGTGCCCCATTCTGTCAGTCTTGTGTGGTCAGTAGCGCAGTACTATTCTGGTGGGTCATAGCCCCTTCCAACCGTGCCTGCGAGAGGTCAGCTGTGCGGCGTGACACTATAGTGCGGCAGTGCAGTGCGACATTGTAGTGTGACACTGTAGCTCATGTATGCATAGTTTGCATTCCATAATGACGCCGCCTACCCACACATCTCGCAGACACCTCGATAATGCGCGGGCGTGTCTTGGAAACATGTGAGTCTTGCTACATGCCATTTGCATCTATGCCTTCCTTTATCTCTAAAGCCCATGGGCCACGGAGGGCCATGGGACACATGTCAGCACCCGAGCCCACCTCTAAGGCGGGGCGTGGCCTAGAGCCGAGGGACGCGTGGTAGTGCCACAACCCACCTAGATGGAGAGGCGGGGTCTGGTGACGCGGGGCACGGGGCAGTGCATGGCCGCATGCCCTGCCCTTTGTCTTGGCTCGAAGCATGTACGTGGGGCACGCGCTCTACAGGGTACTGATAAGTCTGATTTGGATTTGAGATTTAATTTATTTTGGAAAGATTCTCCCGTATCCATGTCAAAGAGCTATGTCCTACTACCTATAAATACATAGGTTGTGGCTGACCAACAATCAAAATCAATACAATCGATCTTTTCATCGATTAGATCTATTAGCCGCTCCTTCAACCCCTTGGGTTGTTGTGGTTCTTGCCTGTGCTTCGTTCAGATGTTGCTTGATCGGAGGAGAAGTCCCCTCATCGAGTACCGACAATGCTCCTGACTACCGTCGGAAATCAACAAAACTAAATAGTTCAGTTTACCAAATGGGATAATCGAGTTTTCCTATTTTGAATTGGAGCTTCCCGCTCCTGTTGGATTCCTATAACAACTCGTTGTCTTACACCGTGCTGAAAGCTACTTCGTCCTTGGTACTTTCTCGGGACCATAAAAAGCTAATACAAGTGTAAATGAAAGGATAAAAAAAAACTGTCATTAGAAGGCAGCTAGTTGGTCGCTGACAGAAGAGAATCTCAAAATGCTTTCAATTGAGGTGAGGACTTGTGAATAATTCTTCACTCTGAAAATGTGTTATAATTCAGTTATAATTCAGAATCAGAACAAACACATACATAATTCAATTATAATTCACATATAGAAGCACATACATATAATTATATTACCATGTTCATGCATTATATTATGCATATCAAGTTCACTTATTGGCATAAGTTAAACATATATAATATTTACAACAAGTCATACACTAAAACTCATTCAAAGCTAGCTAGCAGGAGGAAAGAGGCCTTTAGAGCTTTGGCCCTCCTCCGCCTTCTTGCGGGCCTCCTCCTTCTTTTTAGCATTGATATAACAAGCCAGTGCGACGTTGTCCATCTTCACCCACAGGAGTTCTTTCTCGATAGAAGCCAATTTGTTTTTTAACATTTTAATCTGAAAATAAACATATACATTTAGTAATTATACTAAACAATTAAAATCTAGAAGCAGTGTTCATATGAGCTCACCTCTTTGATATGGGGGCACTCTCAAACATGTGTCTGAGGAGGAGGAGGCACCAGGCGTGTCGGAGGAAGAGGAGGAGCCACCTGTAGGCGTAGAGGAGGAGCCAGTACCCACATGTCCACTGAGTCGTCAGATTCGGAGGAGCAGTGCGGCGGTGTCTGAAGCTTACCACCTCCTACATACACGAGGGAGGAGGAGCCGTACGACGGTGGCTAGAGCTTCCCACCTCGTGGTGCAAGGGAGGAGCGGTACGGCTCGAGGGAGAAGCAAATCTCCTGTAGCGGTCTCAGGCCTGCCTCTTCACGAACTCCGAGTGCTTGCTAACCATGTCTAACCTAATATCACAAAAAATAGCGCAACATGCATCATTGATGGTGTCAATCTCATAAAAAAATTCTAAGCTTGCTTCCAATATTACATGTAAACTAAAATGCATTCATAATAGAATCAACAACACATAGCATTTTAGTGACATAAATTAAACTAAACTAAAACCAAAATCTTCTCATAATTAAAGGATACAATGATTCTTCTTACTAAAATGAACAACACATAGCATTTTTAGTGACATAATAGAATCTTCTCATAAACAACACAATGATTCTTCTCATAATAGAATCTTCAAACTAAAACTAAACAGCACAATGATTCACCTCATAATTCTAACTTCTCATAATAGAATCTTCTTACTAAAACCAAACAGCACAATGATTGTTCTCATAGCACAATGATTCTTCTCATAATAGAATCTCTATTTATCTATTCATTCATTCATCTATTCGATCTACATACATTGCATTCTTCATCTATTCATTCATTCAATCTGCACACATAATGGAAAATCCCTACATACATTGCATTCTTCATCTATTCAATCGATCAATCTCTATTCATTTCATTCACCTATTTAAATCGATTAAAAGAAGGTTTTGTGTGAACCATAACTCTGTGTGACGCATCCTATAACTATTTTTCTGGTACTAAATCCAGTGGTGCAGCAGCAACATGCAGAGCGGCATTAGCAGGCAATGGACGCTGGGGCAAATGCATTAGGAGTGCTACTGATCCATCACATTATTATGCCGCACTCCAAGACATGCATATAGGATGTGATTGGTTCACATGGGCCAACTGAGCCTGGATGGAGGGGTGAACCAGGCTGCACCCAGCCATGTATGAGTCCACGTAGGTATGGCTGATTGGTTGCAGTTTCTGAATTGATGTGGGTTCGGGAGAGATTTTGATGCAGGAAATGTTTGTTTGGTTGGCTGCACTGTAGGGTGGTGTGGTCACCACGGCTGAGGTTGGTGTGGTTACCACCCATGACGCTACCCTCTTCAACAACAAATTTTTTTTGGCTAAGTCCTAGATGACAGCATATGACAAGTATTATCCATATGAACACATCATCATATGTAGTCCAGTTATTAGTCAAATAGATAAAGAACACAACAAGATCAGAACACATCATTAATATTACAATCAAAACACATCATTAATATTACAATAAGAACATAGATGAACAACAGATCAGAACACATCATTAAAATTAGTACCAATGGGTCAAGGATTACACCATACAGTCCAGGACTAAATCAGAATTCCAAGCCTAAAATCAGTATTACAAGTCCATACAGTCCAGGACTAAATCAGAATTACATCAATTTGTAGCACAAAAATAAAATAAGTACAATCTGAACTGATATCAGTACATCCTTCCAACTCCAGGTTTTTGCATCTTCTGCCTTGCGCTTTTTTTTGTCATGGTGCAGATAAGTAGCATATGCCGCGGCCCCATTTCCTGTAGCATAACTACGGAAGGAGGCACTAGAGAAACCTAAAACCTGGTCTGAGCAAATCGCCCGTGATGCATACACACCAGGAACTCGACTATGGAAGATGACGTACCAGGCCATATGCTGCAAAAAAGTGACAGATCAACAAAAATTGAATATAACAGAATAAAAAATGCAGAAAGAACTTTAGATTAGCACAACCATGACAGATATAAGCATCAGGGCTGATATCAGGTTCAGTCCAGATATTAGGTCCAGGCCAGACCAGGTTAAGGCCAATTATCACAACCATGTTATAAACATAAGAATAAGCATGTCAGATATGAGCATCAGACCTGATATCAGGTTCAGGCCACATATCAGTTTCAGGCCAGATCAGGCTCAGGCCAATTAACACAACCATGTTGTAAACATCAGAATAAGCATGCCAGGTATGAGCATCAACCATGAATATTGATTAATTAAGTATAAGAAAACATGCCATGAACTAATCTGGACAAGCTACTAATCAAGATAGTCTACCCAAGCAACTAATCTGCGTAAGAAAACACATGCAGTAACCTGAACAAGCAACTAATCTGGACATGCGTAATATGGACAAGCAGTTCATTTTTTTGGGGGAAATTGCAAAAACCCACTTACAAATGAGGGAGGTTTTCATTTGCCCACCTACAAAAATTTATTTTTCAGTCAAACACCTGTAAGTTTTAAGTTTTGTCAGATTCCCACTTATATCCACTTGTCATGTTGACCATCACATGTGGTAGCCATGTGTCAAGAAAACAATCCACGTAGGCACAGATCCACTGGTCCACCGTTGCAATGTGTCTATGTCAAATTGTTGCTCGATGTGAGCCAACAATTTTAGCCAGATGTGAGCCAACAATTTGAGTTATCATGGCCAAGCCGTCATGCTGGATGAGTGCCTCAAGGCCATCTGTCATCAATTTGAGTCATCATGGCCAAGATGCCATGTTGGATGAGTGCCTCAGGGCCACATGTCATGTTTTGTTGACACATGGCTGCTACATGTGATGGTCAACAAGACAAGTGGACACAAGTGGAAATATGAAAAATACTTAAACCTTGTAAGTGTTTTACTGAAAAATAAGTTTTTGAGGTGGGTAAATGACAACACCCCTTATTTGTAGGTGGGTTTTTGCAATTTTCCCTTTTCTTTAATCTGAACAATCAAGATAGTCTATCCAAGCATCATAATCTCAACAAGGAGTTCATCTTTTTAATCTAAACATGCAATGAACTAAGCATAATCACACAAGATCTGAACTACCTCATCCACAACCACAAGTCACACAAGATCTGAACTACCTCATGAACAAGCAAGAACAAATAGTAAAGAAGCAGCTCGTACTACAAAAGAATCGCAAAACCCTAAGGATGACTGGGAGAAGGTAGGGGAGGGAGGAGAAGCCAGAGAGCTATACCCTACCGTCAGTGGGAGAGGAAAGGGAGAGGGGAGGTCAGAGGGAGGAGGGAGAGTGCACCGCGGTGGCGCGGCGTGAGAAGCAATGGTGGAAGGCGTGAGCGCAAGAACTAGTGTGGTGCGATGGATGGAGAACAGTGAGCAGCAGGCAGTAACCCTATTGAGCAGGAAGCCTTTATACCCTACACGGATGCGTGGAGGTGCACGGGCTTCCACTGCATCAGTCGGACCTGCCTGGGTAGTGAAGGCCAACTCGGGCATTCCTATAGGGCCTGGCTAGCGAGGCCATTTTGCATTAGGTCAGCCAGGACTAGCACACGACGTAGGCAACCAATCAATGGGTTGCCTACGTCGTGTGCTAGTCCTGGCTGACCTAATGCAAAATGGCCTCGCAAGCCAGGCCTACATCAATCAAACCTGGCCAGGGTTCAGACCAGGCTACCAATCACAACCATAGAGGGTGGAACCTATATGTCCCAACCTTGCTATATCAACGGCATTTCCTATTTGGTCATCAAGTCGAACTCTATTTCTAATACCTTCGATTTATATTCTTCATGTGGCTTTCTACATATTTCACTATTTTTGGTAATAGTTACCCCAAATTTTTTTCCTCAAAATAATCACTAGAGCTTGTTCAAAAAGAGTTCTTCAAAGCAACTTGAGCTTGTGTGCCACAACGCAATTTCCAATCCTTCTTGTGTCACATTCTACTTCTATATGAACGCCTTTTGGGACTTTGGACTTTCACATCCTCAAGATTAACAATGTCACTACTGGCAATTCTCGTCATGACTTCAAACTTAGATGGGCTATTTCCACCACAAGAAATCTAACCAAGTTATGCTTGAAATGCTCATATGTCATTCTTTGTTGCAGGTTTTCCCATGTAGAGCTCCCACTTTCTTAAACAAGTTAGATCTATTGCCCATGTTCTTGAGCTCCATAGATTCTTGGGCTTCCATATATAGTTCCATAGTTCTCATTGATACACACCTATCCCAAGCTAGATCAATTCCTAATTTTGTAACTTATCATCTCAAGATGCATAGGAATAGTAGTGAGAAACAATAACACACCAAGAGTCCTCCAAATGTCAATTTTTGACACTTGGACTAGAGTTGTCCTCAATCCTGCAATCATCTGGAGGTCAGGAATACCCAAGAATATAATGATATGTGTCCATGAATGAAACTTAAATCCACACATGTAAATTACAATAATATTGTTGTCACTATTCACAAAGGGATGATCGTGAAAGTGTTGTTTCCCAAAAACTCAAATGTTTTCTTGCTCCTGAAAGCCCCCTACTTGTGCCATATCCCTCTTGAAACTATTGTGTATCGTGTTATTAGAAAATAGAATGGAAGGAAAGATGATCACTCCTTTAACAAACATGGCAATCATTTCTTCCTTTTCACAATCCTGTAATGCCTCACATGCAAAAACCACTTACCTGCCTAGCCCTCACGTACATGGGGTGAGCACACGTATTGTATTCACGCATATCACATTTCTTATGGTTTCATTCTCGCTTCATGCAAAAGGGTTAACCTGAAGGTATTGTTGTTAGAATTACGAGGGTTATATGCTGACTCCCGCTCACCTAAACAGGCAAAGTGGAAATAATCCCAAACTCCACTCCACTCCACTTGTGGGCCTTTAGAAATGCAGACCATAACTAATACAATCTTTACAGTTATATAGGGTATGTCGCATGAAGTGCACGAGTGTATTGATAGGTATGGGGTATGTCGGTACCATGCAAATTGGGTACCTCCACATACAGGCTTCAAGTCAAGGCAAGGAGCAGGGCATGCATCCATGCGCTGCCATGTGTTCTACAGCTTTGGACTGCACCCCATGTCGATGTGGGGTCTGGCGCTGCCATGTGTCCTGCAGCTCTGGACCTCACCTCCCTGCCGAACCGGGCTCTAGTGCTGCCACATGTCCCGTAGCCTCAAACCTCGCCTCCCTACCAGGGTGGGCTCTGGTGCTGCCATGTAGGTTCGGGACTCTCCTCCCAGCCAAGGAGGGCTCCAGCGCTGCCATGTGTCCCACAGTTCTAGACACTGCCTCCCTGCTAGGGTCGGCTCTGGCGCTGCCACGCACCCTATGGCTCTCTGTGGGTCGTGGGCCTCAAATCTAAAGAAAGGCTTAGTTGGCCTAGCTATCCAGCTAGACTGGCATGTTTCCAAGGTGCGCTGGCGTGTTTCCAAGGCGTCTGACGCCTGAGCCATTATGGCCTGCAAGACGAGTGGGCAAGCGGCCTGCAATACATGTGGACATGCGACAATAGTGCAGTGTCGGCCCTGTTCACCACTCACAAGACACTGCTACAGTGTGAGATGACCTGACAGGATGGTGACATACCACTCACCATGCACAGTGTGGCAGAGCAAAAGGACTGGACGTCCCCCACGCCGCTGAAGACATCATTTGCTACCTCTAGCCATTAGCACTTTATTCATAGGGTTTCAACCACCCCAGGGCCACCTGTCAGGCTTAGGGTCACAATGTAACTGCCCGACCTTGAGCTATAAAAGGACCAGATATATGACAGAATTAGAAAAAGTGCATTCAGGCCAGTTTAACGCTAGCAGGAAGAACACACAATAATACAACAATCCTCTTCGTGGACGTAGCGTGTTACGCTCTGGCGGCCCGAACCACGTAAATCCTCATGTCCACCATGTTTCCTCCATAGCTGCGAGCTCGAGAGGCCTAAGCCTCTCCAACTATGAACCACAGCAGGCAGCTCTAGTATCTGAGCTGGTGGAAGTGTCGTAAAACCACTTCGACATTTGGCCCGCCAGGAAGGGGGCATTTTGTTCTTTGTGTTTGG
>VSTD030001725.1:0-12699 GCA_008808055.3 Sporobolus alterniflorus | reverse complement strand
AAGATACAGGTCCTTGTTCCCCGCCACTCTCCCAATCCTGGCCTGCCACCTCCCGTGCTGGTGGTGCCTGCGCGCATGCATGGGGAAGAAAGATTACACGCAAGAGGCAGTTCCACGCGCGTGTGTGTGCGTGTTCGTGAGATCAGAGATTCAGCAGAGCTGATCAGAAGTTTTGGGGTGTTGGAAAAGGCAGCAGGTGGGCGCGAGCAGGCACCTTGTCACGCCTCTGTACATGGATGCTCCCCTCGAGAAGCCGCTGCTGTTCCTGCAACAAATTTCGCAGCGGAAAACTCGTCAGCGGCGTTGGTGAGCGCGCCAGATGTTTTCATACGTGCACTACGCACGCCTACGGCTTTGGATGCATTTGTGAAGCAACAGTGCTTTTCTCAAAAAAAAAATGGCACGTGAAAGATTCCATGCAGATATTTCATGCCATTCACAAAGGATCGAGTACTCTCAATCTTTATACACCACAGTAGCTAACAACTAATGCTTCATATCATTGATACTTCACAGTTGAGGGATTTCAAACTTCTTTTTATAAAAAAAACAACAACACGGATTAAGTAGTACTGGTAGGAACTAATACAGGAATGAGTTGCAATACCGTCTCAGGTGTGCAATGAATTCCTGCCTTGACATGTGCTTCATCTCCTCCAGCTCCTTCTCGTAGGCGCTTAACTACACATGCGGCAGAGCCCACTGGATCAGAAACACCGAATACGTGTGGTGAACACAGAACACTTGTACTGGCAGTTCAGAAGCAAAATTAAAGATACACAGGAAAGAACCACGCCGGCCCCTACATCCACTGACCGAACACTTGTCATGGAATTAAGATGGCAAATTAACAGTGGCAATGAACGTACTGGGAAATTGATGTGGGTTGAAGGACCCCAGTACTTGAGCGCTGCCAAATCGTAAGCCCTTGCAGCCTTCTCCTCCTTGTCATACCCACCTAAGCAACAATTACACAACAACATGGTAAGCATGTGGAGTAACAGCACACTGGTCACACAGTTTCACCTACTGAAGAATCTCAAAATAGCAGCAAGAGCTTAGGACAACTAGGGTAGCAATATATAGCTCACCTAAGTAAACTGCAAGTTGGTTGCCAATTAGCCATTGCATTGCAAAAGAACAATACGTTGATGTCAGTAAGCATTCACAAGTACAATTAGTTGCAGTCATGCGGCAGTGATCAAGAAGAAATGCATGGCTCACACCTTGTCTCCCTTTCCTAGTCTGGCCTTCCTTCCTGCAAGTATTGTCCCACAGGTGAGCCTCGTATCTCCCTGTCCATCTGTGCCTGCAAAGATCGATCAACAACATCAACACAAGCTAATCAAACGGCAAGTCCAACCAATGCGAAACTTAATTAGCATGCATCACCAACCTGGTCACACCCCGGAACTGCGACGTCCTCTGCCCAAAGGTCTGGGCGGGCCTGCGGGCGACAGGCATTGGCGCCGGCAGCGGCTCGCCCGGCACGGAGAGCGACAGCGCCGACGAGCGTTCCGGCACGTACATCGCCTCCCGGAGCCAGGACTTGATGCCGGAGATGGACATGGAGCTGCCAACGCCGGCGGCGGCGTTGTACATCGGCATCACCGGCGTCGCGGCAGACGGGCCCGGGTTCGCCGGCGTGCCCAGGAAGTACGACTGGCCGTGGTGGTGTGGCAAGAAATGATGATGAAGATGGTCTTGCGGCGCGAGTACGCGGTGGTCCGGTTGGCAGCCGACCGGCGGCGCGTTCACGTTGATCTCCAGGCCAATGCCACCGCCGCCGCCATGGCCGTGGTAGTAGTAGGGGCCCGACAGCGGATGGAGATCGTGGACCTCGTGGTACTTGACCTGGTCGGCGTGGCTGCTGCTGTCGTGGATGCTGGCGCTTTTGTTGCTGCAAGTGACGCTCATGAAGTCCTCAAGCTTGGGGCCTTTGCCTTCTGCGCGCCTCCAATCTGAACAGGAACGGTACAGAGTGACGCTCATGATAGTGCCTTTTTCAACGACTGCAGTGCAGTCTTTCATTTAGCTACTTTCTGAACTAGTACTAGCAGATAGTTTTGGCCCTAATGAAAGGTTCCGAACCAACACGCTCTTGTGTCAAAACGATACTCATGATTGTATCATGATCTCTACTCCCTGATCTATAGTTTGCAGGAACTTTGAAAGCAAAACTATACGTAAACCTGTAGATTATTGTGCAGTGAAAACAACATGGGCATGAATAACACGAACTGTAATCCACAAAACACGTACAGTACTAATTAACTATACTCCAAAGGAGGAAAGATAGTGAAAGTAATAAATAAACAAAACTTTGCAACGGAAGCTAGTACCGGATTTAAGCGAACTCATCCGCCATCAGAACATCAATAAGAAAACATGATGGGTGCTACGTACAGTATAAAAAACATACTGGATCCTTGAATTACATACACCCACAGTCAAGAGCTAGCTTACCGGGAGAGGCATACGGCAGAGATGTATCGGACTGCAACGGCATCGCCATGAGAGGCGAAGCCGCCGCAGGAGGCGAGCAAGAGCCCTCTCCATCGCCGCTTGCACTTCCTCCACCGCCGCCATCACCATAGCCTCTCCCGGCCGAGGAAGACAAGGAGAATCCGAGCCAGCCGTTGTTCATGTCCATCGATCTCGCCGCACAGAGGGCGAGGGCCGGGGGAGAGAAGAACGAAGCAGCAAGGGACCAGCAGAGGAATCAAATCAGAAGAGTTGCTGCTGGTCTTTTTCCAGGGCGGGGAGCATGTAACTTGCAAGCAAGAAAGCAAGAAGGGAAACCCAAAAAAAGGAGCTCGCCTTTTTGACGTTTACAGACGCAGCCTACATATGGCTATGGAGGTGGTGCTAGGGGTGGAATAATAATAATACGGTATGAATGCGACGGAGAGCTATTAGGCGATGACGAGGGAGAGGGTGAAGAAGGCCATGCAAAACAAAAAGTTTCGGTGCGCGACTATGCGATGCATCGCATGCGCGCGTGGACCGGCGTTTTCGTTTTACCTTGGTGGCCGTGCCAGCAATAGATACGTCTTGCAGTGTGGCTGGCAGCGTGCTTGCTTTGCTGGGGCCTGGCCTGGGGCTGCCATGCCACAAGGAGCTACACTTGCCTAGTGCTGCTGCCTAGCTAGTCTTGTGTGAATGCATGACACCTTCCACTCTCTGGCTCTATATCTTTGAGTCCTCTTCTCTCTCTGTCACTTTGGGTCCTCTTCTCTCTCTGTCACGTGCCAACAAACCCAGTGCCACATGCATGCATGGAAATGCGCGGAAATCTTCTCAGGTGATTTGATGATCCAAAGGCCGAGCAAGAACAGGTGTTGGATGATGGACGCATATACAGTACGTATTTCCTCAGTGTTACTACATCATTGTTAGCGTACGAATGAATGGGTTTGCGCGATGCGCCCATGCATGTTTCCTCCCTCCTTTCATCGGTAACCGAAGCGAAGCGGTTCCGTTTTCTATTCTCGTCGCCACCGTAAGCGGGCACCAAAATAAAATGATCTCAAGTGTCCTGTCAAAGGAAACACAATACGGAACTTGTTTCAGCATGCATGGTCCTTGCGGGTGGTTGGCAACATTTTCAAAAAAAAAAAACCACGAGACGACGAAAGCCTCCAGCGCGCGAATCGGGCCAGAAAGCACGTACGCGTACCGAGTGCTCACGTGAAAAAAAATCGGGTACGGATGGATGGGCAGTGGAGTAGGGGAGGGCGTGGAGCATCCATCCGTTTGTGTTTGCACCACAAAACTTGCCAGCTTAAGGCTGCCGAAAGTAGCAACGATCGAGCAGTGGCGCGGGGTAGCTCGGGCGCCGGGCGCGGCACAACCCCGGCCCTGAGAAAAAAAATCTACGGAGAAGATTCGATAGGACGTCTGCGACGTACAACAAAGTACTATACCCCATTTTTGGGGCTTGGATTCCCCTGCACTTGACACCACTGATTTGGCCAGACGAGGTTGTTAACCATTTTGTTTTAGCGGGGGGGCATTTGAAATCGGACCATTTTGTTTTAGTCAACCGGAATTAAGGCGGCCTGGCCAGAAAGGGATGGAGGAGAGACTGGGGGGCACGAGAGACGATGCTCGATCGCTGCTGCGGTGCGGGGGGCCGTTCTTTCGCTCTTTTCCACCGCGCGCAAACACACACACACCTGCGCGCCTTGATCTCCTCTCTTTCGCCGTTCCCGAGAGGCTCGCTTCCCGGCGCGCAGCTAGCTACAGTAGATGCTTAGTCAGAAAGCTCAGCAAGCAAGACGATCTCGATCGAGGGGGAAGAAATTGCACCGTTGTTTTGCCCTGCTGCTGCTGCCTTTCCGGTCGAAGCAAAGCGAGCTCATCGTGAACAGACGCTCCTAGTCTCGATCTCGTAGCGTTAGCTGGCGCGGTGGAATGAAGATCACGTACCACACGACGATCGCTCGGGCAAAAGATTCCAGCCCGCGTCGCCGTCGTACAGCTACGGTATAGTCTGCCGCAGTCTACCCTAGAGATAAGCCGGACGATGCTTACGTGTACGGATCATGTATGTAGTCGAGCCCGGACAAGGCGGAGGCACCGGGTTATCTCCCTCGGGAGATGTGCCACCCATGCCCCCGCCCCCTCTTTCTCTCTCCATGCGTGGTTGCGTTGGTTGTCTTCTTGCACCAACGCGACTTCCCGGAGTCACCTCACGTCGTCGTCGGCTGCGGATTCCAAACGCGCACCAGCTACGGCGACTAGCTGATGCGCCTGTCGTTGATGAGGATGGAGGAGAGGAAACACGCGGAAGCTGTTGCACTGGCCTGCATGATGCTGGGGCTGGAGCCGCGACGAGGGCAGGTCGGGCGATTATTTTGGAGATGGGTGGAACTGACGGCTCGATCGCGAGCATTGATGGATTTGATTGAAATATTGGTTGGTATCCGTGCAACTTGGTTGGGTTGGGCTCCGGTTCCCGAGGACTTTGCTTTTCAGTTATTCTGTTTTAGCAGGGGTTTATGATATTAATTATCTTATTATATCAGATTTTATGATGGTATAATACTATATTTTTGAAAAATGAGATGAAATTAGTTTCATAATGATGAAACTTGTCCAAACTTATTTTTAATGCATTAGAAACCGTGTGAAACTATCATTGTGTATGATTTTGTTTCATGGTAGACTCTCTCTTGATCATTTGATCAGTAAACTTTGTAGCACTTAAATGTAATGACTAGTTTAAGAAAATGTGATATGAACTATCTATTGAGAAAGTTGATTCATTGATGATTTTATCTTTATACTTAATGATGTGACAGAGTTAAAAACAAAATAGCTTCTTTCGGGTGGTGACGAGAAGTGGTATCCCTTCCGGCCTGTGTTTCACTGCTGCGCTAGCCGTTAGACTGATAAATGTAGGCCCATAGTCTTATAAGTTCGGCCTGGGCTGGCCGTCCACGGCCCAATACGTATTACATTTTGGTTTATGCCCGTATGCCTGCCTGGTTGCGCAGATAGTTGGGTTACACTCCGTAGTTACAGTACTGAAAAAGGTAGTGTGTGCCGATGCAGGTCGATCCTAATACAAATCAGCCTTAAAGAAGAATATCCTCCAACTCTTTCAGCCTGGGATCCAACGCTGCAGCATTTCTGTCAACGTAATCATCTGTAGGAGTCCTGTAAGCATCAGCAATCGCCTTTCCTTTGTCTGCAAGAGACTGCAGAAGGCACAGTCTACAAGAGACTGAAAATATCAAAAAAGATAAAATAGTGAGATTTGAGTGATGATCCCTATTGCTTTTTGAAGGAGAAAGGTTTAGCCATTTGGTAGTAGTACTTGCCTAATGCCACACAAGGGCTGCCAGGAAATAAAGAGTTATAATTATTGTGTGTCTAATCCTATTTGTTTAATTATTATATTCCTTTGCTAGACTTCTTTAGGGAAGTTATATGAGATGTTATATTACTGTCCTTGCTAGACTTCTTTAGCGGAGTTATATGAGATGTTATATTAATTTCCTTCTAATATAAATATATATTGGTAGTAGTACTTGCCTAATGCCACACAAGGGCTGTTAGGAAATAAAGAGTTATAATTCTTGTGTGTCTAATCCTATTTGTTTAATTATTGTTTTCCTTTGTTAGACTTCTTTAGCGGAGTTATATGAGATATGTTATATTACTTTCCTTCTAATAGGCATCTCCCTCTCTCTCTCTCTCTATATATATTTATATATATATATATATAAAGCAATAAAACCTAGAAAAGTGGTCAAGTTGTGTAGCACAAAATGAGATCGGTGCTACCGATCGCCAAAAAGGATACGACCAAGGAGGCTTAGGACGCGATCACGACCATGAGGATCGGCGATGACCGCGTGAAGAAGGCGACAGCGTAGCAGTTGCGTCGGAAGTTCGACCTCGCCATGTTTGAAGACAGTGAGACCATCGAGGACTATGCGCGTGTCTGAGCGGCATGGTAGCACACCTCACCACGCTCAGCGAGGAGGTGAAGGATGGTGAGATCGTCGCGAAGATGCTTTAATCCCTGCCGCCTCACTTTAAGCATATCGCAATCGCGATCAAGACATTACTCGATGTGTCGACTATGTCTATTGCAGATCTAACAGGGCGGTCGAAGGAGGCATTCGAGTAAGCGCTGATGTCGTTGCAGCAAGATGGGAAGCTGTACCTCATCGAGGAGGAGTGGGACGCGCGGAGGATGAAGCGCGAGACAGAGAACCACTCCAGCAGTGGCGCAAGAGGCAGCGGCGCAAGCAAAGGCTGTGTGCACGACCAGGGTCTTGGGCGTGGCAGCTTTTCATCAAGCAGGTCGTCGAACAAGCCCACAGGTGACAAGTGTTGGCGCTGCGGTAAGATGGGGCATTGGGCACGTGAGTGTCGCTCAAAACCCAAGAAGGAGCAGGCGTGCGTCACGCAAGACGAGGATGAGGGGTCACTCCTCGTGACGGCAACCCTAACGTGTCCAAAGGCGAGTTCGATGCCGGCATCCATGGCGGAGGCGATTTCTTCCGTGGCGGAGATCGAGCTCAAGGAGGAGACGGTGTACGCCCACCTTCATGAAGAGAAGGAGCGCGATGCCGGGATATGAGTCCAAGACACTGGGGCGTCCAACCACATGTCCGGGTGTCGGGCGGCATTCACGAAACTCGACATGGCGGTACTCGACACCGTGCGTTTCAACGATGACTCGGTGGCACAGATCGAGGGTCACAGGGCTATCGTGTTCGTGTGTAAGAACAAAGAGTCCCAATCACTCGAAGGGGTGTACTTCATCCCTCTGTTGGCAACCAACATCGTGAGCATCGGGTAGATCAATGAGGTTGGCTACAAGATATACACCGACATTGGTGTGATGAAGATCCAGGAGCCCAGAGGTCTGCTGTTGGTGAGGGTAAAGCATGAAGTGAACCGCTTGTACCTTCTCCACATTAAGCTCACGCAGCCAATGTGCTTCACTGTGCCCAAGTGGGGCGATGAGGTGGCATGGCATTGGCATGAGCGCTTCAGGCACGTCAACATGGCGGCTTTTCAGAAGCTGATTCGAGAGGAGCTAGTACGTGACCTACCGAAGATAGGATAGGAGGAGCAGTTGTGTGAGGCGTGCCAGGTCAGGAAGTAGTGAGACACCTCATTCCCGGTGAAGGCGGAGTACTGGGCGAGACGATGCCTGGAGTTGGTACACAGCGACTTGTGCGGTCCAATCACACCGGTGATGTCGAGAGGTAACAAGTACTTCTTGCTGCACGTGGATGACCCCAGCAGGTACATGTGGGTAGCCGTAATCCCCTCCAAAGATCATGCAAATGACTGCTATCAAGGAGATCCCAGCGCGGGCGGAAGGCGAGTCCGGCCTGAAGTTGAGGGCAATCCGCACCGACCGTGATGGTGAGTTCACCATGAGGGAGTTTGCGGAGTACTGCATGACTGAGGGTGTGCATCATCAGCACATAGCACCCTACAACCCATAGCAGAATGACGTCGTCGAGCGTCAGAATGACATGGTGGTGGCAACTGCCAGGAGCATGCTTAAGGCCAAGGGCCTTCCCGACTGGTTCTAGGGCAAGGGAGTGAGTATTGTTGTATATGTGCTGAATAGGTGTCCAATGAAAAGCATGGACGACATGACCCCGTTCGAGGCATAGCACAGGAAGAAGTCGACGGTGCACTACCTCAGGACATTTGGGTGCATCGTATATGTCTGGATTACGATGTCGCGCCTGAAAAGGTTGGAGGATCGTGGCCGCAAGATGATCTTCATCGGTGACGAGAGTGGCTTCAAGGCGTACCACATGTATGATCTTGTCACAAAGTGTGTCCGTGTGACACGCGACGTGGTGTTCGAGTGTTCGATGAGCAGTCCTGGTGGGACTAGAGCACTGGCGATGACAATGGCGAGCCGGGCGGCGGAGTATACCACCATCGGCCAAGTGGCTCAGGAAACACAAGGAGCAGATAAGGAGCGAGCAGAGCACTCAACACTCCCTGCTACGAATGATGACGCGGAGGTTGACAATGACATCGACGATGACAACCTCGACGCCGACCACGACGATGACGTACTGCTTCACTTCCGTAGCATCAATGACATCCTTAGGACGACCGGGTTTGCGCCATGTGCACTAGTGATCGAGGAGCTGCACGTTGTGAGCTCCGACAAGCCGACCTCCTTCACCGAGGCCGAGTGTAGTCCAAGCTGGAGGAAGGCGATGATGAAGGAGATGACATCCATCGAGGAGAACAACACCTGGAGTCTCGTCGATCTCCCGCCTGATCGCAAGTCGATTGGGGTGAAGTGGGTGTTCAAGGTGAAGCAGGATAAGCACGGGGCAATGTCCAAGCACAAGGCACATCTCGTGGTGAAGAGCTACGCGTAGCGATACGACATCAACTACGATGAAGTCTTTGTGCCGGTGGTTCGGCTAGACTCGGTGCACCTGCTCATTGCCCTTGCGGTGCATGAGGGGTGGGAGGTGCACCATATGAACGTCAAATCGGCGTTCTTGAACGGCGACCTGTAGGCGGAGGTCTACACCGAGCAGCCGGCGAGTTTCATCATCGCTAGCAAGGAGCACAAAGTGCTCAAACTGAGGGATGCGTTGTACGAGCTACATCAAGTGCCGCGAGCCAGGAATGCAAAGCTGGATGACACACTGTTGTCACTAGGATTTCGAAGGACTCTGTTGGAACACGTCTTCTACATTTGGCAAAATGGCGGTGCGCAGCTGGTGGTCGGGGTCTTCGTCGATGACCTTGTCATCACCGGCTCGGACTACGATGACATCAAGTCGTTCAAGGAGGAGATGGCAACAACGTTCAAGATGAGCGACCTCGACCTGCTTCACTACTACCTCGACATTGAGGTGAAGCAGAGCGTGAGCAGGATTTTGCTTAGCCAAGGTGCCTATGCTATGAAGCTGCTAGAGAGGTGTGGCTTGGCGAGATGCAATCCCTGTCAAACGCCCATGGAGGCACTTTTGAAGCTGAGCAAGTAAAGCACGCAACCGCTGGTGGATGCTACAGCATATAAGAGCATTGTCGGGAGCTTGAGCTATTTGGTGAATACTCGTCCCGACCTTGCATTTGACGTTGGATACGTGAGCCGCTTTCTACAGAAGCCGTGGGAGGATCACCTTGCAGTGGTGAAGCGGATTCTCCGCTATGTGGCGGGTACCAGCAATTGGGGGCTCTGGTTCGGTCGGAAGATTGAAAATCGGGTGTTGTTGATAGGGTTCAACAATGCTGATTTTACTGGAGATTTTGATGCAAGAAAGGGCACAACCGGGATCATCTTCTTCCTAGCTAGGAGTCAGAGTATATCACAACGGTGAATGCAACATGTCAAGCACTATGGTTTGCTTTTGTGTGCTAGCAAAGGTGCAGTGGTCTACGCCGAGCACGTCATTGTTGAGGGTGGACAACAAGTCTGCCATTGCATTAATTAAAAATACGGTACTCCACAGACAGAGTAAACATATCGAGGTAAAGTATCATCTAGTCCGGGAGTCCATAGAAAATGGTATAATCAAGGTGGAGTACTGGAGTTCATCAGGAGTAAAGAGCAACTAGGTAATATTTTAACGAAGTCGCTGAGCAGAGTCAAATTTCTGGAGCTTCACGCTAAGATTGATCTAATTGTTGTCAACGGACACGACAAAGGCTTAGTAGGAGATTGTTAGAAAATAAAGAGTTATAATCTTTGTGTGCCCAATCTTATTTCTTTAGTTATTGCTCTTTTTTGTTATGTTTCATTAGCGAAGTTATATTAGACATATTATATTACTTTTTTATTATATATATATATATATATGAAGCAATAAAACTCAGAAAATAGTCAAGTTGTGTAGCATCAATTTTCTTTTGCTCGTCTGAGTTTTGTATTACTGACCATCTGACAATGGCAACGCTGATTTTAGTGCTCGAATGTTGACACGGAGGGATGATGCTGGCCCTGAGCGCGGGACATCGGCGGCGGCCGCCGCGGCTTGGGGTCGAGAGGTGGACAGGCAGATGTGAGCCCTGCCGGAGGTGGTCGGGAGGAGGGAGGAGGACATGTTCGGAGCCGAAGGGGAGAGCTTGCGGAGTCGAAGGACGAGGTTCTTGGTGCCTGCTCCTGCTCGCTGCTGCGCACTTCACCTCGTGTCGTGTCGATGAGCTAGGAGCCAAGTATACAACACAACCAACCGAAGCGTCGGACAGCGCCGTGGTGACCGCAGGTTGCTGTGGGTGACGCCATCCGGCTTCAAGCATCACGGGTCGTGGGCGATGGCAGGATGCCAACGGCATGTTGCAATTCCTCAGGTACGGGTGTAGCAGGCGAATTCAATCATGCAAGTCGGTAAAATAAGCAAGCGGCAATCAGGTCAATTCCAAAACCTGAGATTATATATGGATTACCAAGAGGAGAGTTTTGAGCTACAAGAACCAAGCACTTTCTGTGACAAAGCCACAAAGGCCGCGCAACAGAAGAAACTTTACATACTTGCGGGACTTGCCCAAGACCTCACGACTACATCCTCCCTCGGAGAAAACCCATCGATAACACACACGACGATTCGCCTGCTAGCTATACAAGGAGGCCTTGCACCTGAGCACGAATCCGAGGAGCAGCAGCATGGCCATTAGCCCGCCCGAGGAGCCCCACACGCGGTGGATCCAGTACGGGTCGAACCGCACCACGCGCCGGTCCATGAAGCACGTCACGTTGATGGCCAGGATCAGCACGGCCAGCAGCCCCGGCAGCCACAGCGCCGAGGCGCCGTCCTCGTCCTCGTCGTCCCTCTCAGCCTCGGGCCTCCGGTCGATGTACAGCGGGGAGAGCACGGCGAGGACAGCCACCACGACGCACACCAGCTTCCCCGTGGATCTCGACCTCCCCATGGTCGTCACTCACTCTGGTTGGGTAGCAAGCTGTGAACTGTGAAGGCACTCTGCTCTCTCTCTCTCAAAGTATATGAAGGCTAACAATTGGTACATAGTCTGAAGGCTAACAATTGGTATATAGTCTGAAGGCTAACAACCAGAATACGGTTCTCCAGAACATTTCTTTTATGCTGTTTAGCTACCGAACAAACCAATCTTCAAAAGCAAATGTGGGCTAAACTTTTGACTCCTCGTTGATTCCTATCATGCAAAAAGGATCATATTCATGTCGTCGTCCCATTATCATCCACGGATGGGTGGTGAGCAGTGGATTGCGACGTAAAGGAGATTCTCCGTAGCTAGTGAGCATGGAATCAGATGCCGAGAGCCAAGTCGCTCGACAGCTGAGTCCCAACCATAAGGTTACAATAATGCAGCTACGGACGTTGGATCGAATTGTGCGGTTGTTCCGATCGATTCACCTGCGGCTGCGGGAAAGGTAGAGTTTATATGGGCTATTTGGTAGTGTGAATGTGTGATCGTGATGGAACTTTATTGTTCTGATTCTGGAAGATGCAAAGTCGTAGTTGCAGTAGCATTTTGACGTCATAAGTTTCTGCAAGTAGCACATGGATTCGGTTCAGCGCCATGTGTGTGCATACGTGTGTTATTTAATTATAAATGCTTTATTTAAATTTACATTTCTACAGTGACATGTTTGAAATTCTAATTTCTTTGGGATCTAATGTTATATTTCTCCAACAAATGTTATTTCATGAGTCCAAATGTGCAATTTGCTGCCCATTTCTTCTTAAATATGCATGTTGAAAGTTTTGTTTATCTTATGAAAAGCTAGCCTCAATCAAGTCTGAATAGTGGCATTTATTAAATCAACACTATTACGCTCCATTTTTTTATCGATCTACTACTACTACGAGCCTGTAATTAGTAATAGTTCACAAAGAGAACCGAGCAGAGGCTCGGGTGGTGCAGCGGAGGTGTTGTCCTAGCCTCGCGCTCGCCCCCACGTCTCATCCGGCAGGATTTATTTTCTATGTAGTTCAGACACTCTATTATATCTATTCAATGCTTAGGTTTAGTACTAGTGATTATGTCTGCTTTCACACCGTAGAGTGTGTAATATAGTGGTGTGTGTAGTGTGTGAGTTATATCTAATCAGTTTGTACTCGATTGTAAGACTTAAAAAAAGTAATAGTTCACGTAGTAGTATTACAGAAGAAAAAAATGGGGGACACACCACGGACAAATGTAGAATCTACGGCACTCGCATCAGGATACTGCCATCGATACAAAATACTTGTATTGAAC
>VSTD030001724.1:0-12700 GCA_008808055.3 Sporobolus alterniflorus | reverse complement strand
TTTTAGGAAACCAATCAATTATTCCTCCCTGTCATCAATTCGCCTTACCAAGTTTAGCCACTTTGATTGATTCCCTCCTTGACTAGTGGTTGCCTGCGCCTCTGGTATTGGCGCCCAAGGAAGGAGTCTATAACAAAACTTAAAGTCTTCACATGGTTGCTAATGATGGACAGAGTGAATGTCAGAAACATTCTAAGAAGAAAGAAATGCAAGCTAGAGAGAAATGACTACAACTGTCCCCTGTCCCCAAAGCAGAGAAGAAACAACATTTCATCTTTTTTTCTTGTGCCCTTTAGCACATAATGCTGGAGTCACCTAGGAATCACCTGGAACTCCAACCTTGGCTTTCATCAAATGTTGGAGGAGGCAAAGAAGCAGTGCAATCATATGTTTTTCATGGAGATCTTCATCCTAGGGCCTGGCTAATCTAGAAACAAAGGAATGATGCTATCTTCAATCATGGAAGACCTTCCTTCCAGAAATGGAAGTTGAGCTTTCTGGCAGAGGCCCGGTTACAGGCTCATAGATTGTCCCCTCTCAAGAAGCCTGTGTTCACTTCAGTTTTTAGCTAAAGTTTATAGGCTCCCTTTCTTGCTTTTTCCCCTCTGGCCTCCTTTGGAGGCCCCTTTCCTGGAGTCTGTGTACAGTTGGTTTGTATTTATTACTTTTGCTCCTATACTTTCACAATATATTACCACAGCAGGGGCTTCCCTTGCTGTATATAGTTCAACGAAAACATCTTGCCAACTAGCTGAGTGCAAGAATGAAAAGAGAACTTGAATAAGCACAGATGATATGTCACATGACTGCCAACAGATTTGAATTACAAATTTCTGAAGATTAAATCAAATATAAGCACTCATCAAACTGAAATTGGCCTGCCACTCTAGCTTGTCATTCAAACCTAATCCTCTTATTCTTCAAACCAAAACAAACGTAGTTTAGTAGCCACAACACTAACCTGATCAATATTCTTGCTATGCCAACCAATGTGTTTTCATATTATTCAGATCACTCTTAGTAATGACATGTTAAATTACCAGAAACATTTTCACAAACAAGTTCATATATGTTTGTGAAACTTTTTCACAAGCATATTAGTTTCACAAACCTATATGCTTGTGAAAAAGTTTCACAAACATATATGAACTCACCCATATGTTTGTGAAAAAGTTTCTGGTAATTTAACATGGCAATACTAAGCTCATTATTGGGACTAAAAGGCTTGGCTGTTGTTGTTGTATACGAACCGACTCTTCTTAGAACCAATAAGAGCACTTAGATAAACAATAATGAGCTTCTTACATGTACCTCCGATCTCCGTACATCGATCTCCGTACATTAAGTCATTAACGATGCAGCATTTCTCCAAGGCACTGTACTATTTTTTCTTGTAAAAATGTTCTTAACTGCAGTTGATTAGTTAGATATCAACACCATGTGGTTAAGTGCTTATGTGGTGCCGACACAAGCATGCAAAGAAAGTTGCCAGACTATCTAGGCCTTGAAATAATGAACCTAAACTAGTCTCAGAATGGTGGTATTATTGTTCGTCTAAAAAAAAGGGTGGTATTATTGGCAGTGGTGGAAGATTGTCTGAAGTATTCGATTTCCTAAATCAATGCAAAATTCTTATGAAAAGCCACATCATGCTCATTCTTTTTTATATTATTGTCATGTCTACCAGAATGATTTTCATACAATTTAACTTTAATTAGATCTGTCCTTCAGATTTTCATACAATATAAATCTTAATTGTTCCCATACTTAGGTTAAATCAAAGTTGAAAAGCCAACACACTATTTTTATTCAAAGAAACAAGTCTTCAGATGAAGGTGCGATAGCAGGTTAGCACAATAATTAGCATGTCTCAGCGTGCAACAGAAGTGAGTTGCTCACCAGCCGAGGCGTTTCAGAAGAATTTTCCTCAAACATTGGTGCAAGTATATCTATACTATTTTTTATGCCAGCACCACCCTGAAGGATCAAGAAATAAAAGGCTATAAACAACAGGCATTAGTTTTTTTTGTCAAACTGCATGAAATATATGTGTATATATAAAGTCCTACTTGCACCGCCAGTCCAGATGGTTTGTTGATCACGATGATGTCTTTATCCTGAAAGAGTTCAGAATACCAAGATTATCATGTTCTATCCAGATCAGCCAACATATATCAGTGAAAATATAAGAGTAAATTAAGACCTTGTAGATCTCAAGGCTATGGAGAAAATCTATCTCAGTCCTGTCACCAAGTTTCTTGGTCTTCTCAGTCTCAGCAACAGAAGATTTTTGAGTATCAACAGGTAGAAAGAGAATATCACCAGGCACTAGCTCATCTTTGGCTGACACCTTTGAAACAATGAAAAGAAAGTCATATACTACAAAATAACAAGAATGAATATCAGCTAAAAATACTATGCTCTATAAACTTAAGAGGCTACCAGCTGAACTTTTCACATTTTATAAAACCATAGTGCTAGACGGCCCCTCCTAGCCAATCCAACCATAAAACTCAGGTGATATAGAAGGGGGTGGGGGACCTCTTATGCTATGGTCTAACATTCTCCCTCTTGCATGTGAGTCGCGACCACGTGCTCAGGCCATGTGCGTACTCAGCGAACAGCAAGGTAGGTGAGAATTCTTACGCGCAGCGGAAGAAAATGTGTGGCCGGGGGGAATTGAACCCCAGACCTCGACTCTGGTACCATGCTAGACGGTCCCTCCTAGCCAATCCAACAATAAAACTTAGGTGATATAGAAGGGGGTGGGGCCCTCTTATGCTATGGTCCAACACATAGGACTCATCGATGCCACTTTATATTGGTGTTAGACCATTAACAAGACCAAAACATGGTATACGTATGCACCATGCAGTGTGAATAAACCAGGCCCTGTGATATGGACCACACATGGTATGGTTACATGAAAACAAGAAGAGAAAGCATGAGGAATAGTTGTGGCCTTGTGGTTCTCAAAACTTCCCAAATTTAGCAGAGCTAAATAGCATGGCAAAGAAATATCAATTAGATAATGGTCCCAATAATTGATAAAACACAATTGATTTTTTTATTTTACCAGTCCATGTTATTATTTAGTATAAATGATTGATTGATATTTATCATGCAAATTACAAGCATTAATGAAACCAATAATGCTATGTGAAGATAGGAGATGTTTAAATGGAAAATTGAGGATTCCCCAGTCCATTGCCTTGCTAATATGTGGGTCCAAGAATCACATGCCAGTGATACATTGAGTAGAAAAATTTACACTTGATCTTAGCAAAAAGGCAGAAAATAGTTGAGTATTAAAACTCAACTGCCGAAGACTTGAGTGGAAAGTCAACAAGATTTTATTGTTAGTCAGACCAAAATATGTACCAACCTAAAGAACTCAATCCAAGTTGTTATCTACAGATAAAAGTCTAAAAATTAAACAGACTCATGTCTTTGATTTTATCTTCAGAGATAGAAAAATATTGCTCCACATTAATGTTAACTAATTTGCTTCAATATTAATAAAATTTTATAGGGAAGTAGTATAGAAAAGAACTTGAAAAATACAACTCATTGATTTTGAACAACCAAATGGCTCGCTTGCTCCCGCTCTCGCGCTCTCCCTCGCCTCCCCTCTCGCCGCAGCTCCCACCCCCGATCCTGCGCCTCATCCCTGATCCCCCTCTCCTCCTCTCAGCACATTGATGACGCAATCTTCTGAAGCTCTCTTCACGCAAGGGCAAGCTCCATGGACGCGCGGTGCGGTCCAGGGGAGCTTTTGGAGCTTCGGGAGGACCAGCGACTAGCAGAGCTGGTTCAGCGCTAGAACTTCGCGCAGGGCAGGGAGTTTGAAAATCTCGTCTTCACCGAGCTCAGGTCTTCTATTCATCACCCCTCCTCGTCTCCACAAGGGGGATTTCATCTGCTTCCTGTTTTCTGACGCCTCACTAAAACATCAGTGAGTCTTGCTCTGCATTATGTCCTCGGGGGTTTGTCGACTGGTTTTCATGTTACTCTGCTTAAAGATCATCATCTCCGCTTCTCTGTGGCCTCCAAGCATGTCGGCTTTGAAGTTTGTAATCTCAAACGCATTGTTACAGGAAATGTGCTCTTTAGCTCTAAGTTTGCCATCACCATCCAATTCACTGCAACTCTCAATGCTGAGCAATGGAAATTCACCACAGATATATGGACCCTGTGCTGGTCAGGATAGGCAGAATTTCATTGAATGGTTTAACAGCCTACAGATTGAGGATGCTGAAAATTGGTTGTTTATTGGTGACTTTAACTTCTACAGATCTCTAGAAGATAGAAACAGGGGAGGAGACAATATGCAAGGCATAATGATTTTCAATGAAGCTATTAACAATCTTGGCCTGCAAGAGATCCCCTTGAAGGGCAGGAATTATACCTGGACCAATATGCAACAAGATCCTCTGCTTGAGCAGATTGATTGGTGTTTCACTTCTCTAAACTGGATTTCAGCTTATCCAAATACTTTGATGCTACCTCTATCTAGACCAACTTCAAACCACACTCCCTATATGGTGCAAATTCAGACCTCAATCCCAAAGGCTCAGGTTTTTCGGTTTGAAAACTTCTGGATTGATCAACCATGCTTCATTGAGGTGGTGCAATCAGTATGGCAATCTGAAATTCAGGCTTCTAATAGTGCAACTAGGTTAACAGCCAAGTTTAAGCTCTTAAGAAAGGTGTTGAAAAGGTGGGCAAGGGGTCTGTCCAGACTTAAAGAACAGATCAAAATCTGCAATGAAATCCTGTCAATAATGGACAAGCTTGAAGAGAACAGAACATTGTTTGTGCAGGAGAGAAATTTCAGAAACATTCTTAAGAAGCATATCCTAAAGCTGCTGCAGCATCAGAAAGAGTATTGGAAGCAGAGATACACTGTGAGGTGGACCAAGTTGGGAGATGAAAGCACTAGACTTTTTCATGCAGCAGCTACTGAGAGATATAGGATCAATACCATCCCCAGTTTGGACATAGAGGATGGCAGGACAGTTTCAGAACATCTGGAGAAAGCTGCCCTTCTATGGGATGAGTACAAGAATAGATTGGGTACCTCCTCTCATACCCACATGCATTTCAATCACCTCATCCAACCCCATGATCTCCAAGGGATTGCCACCCCCTTTACCAAAAAAGATATTGATGACATAATCAAGATTATGTCCTGTGACAAAGCACCAGGGACTGATGAGTTTAATGGTAAGTTTCTCAAAAAGTGTTGGCACATAATTAGGGAGGATGTTTATGGGGTGTGTCTAGACTTCTTCAATGGAACGGTGGATATAGAAGCCATCAACAACTCCTTTATCACTCTAATTCCAAAAGTTAATAATCCTTCAAGTGTCAATGACTCTAGACCTATCTCTTTGTTAAATTGTGTGATCAAGATCATCACTAAGCTCCTGGGTGATAGGCTACAATCAGTGATCATCCCTCTTGTCCACAAAAATCAGTATGATTTCATTAAGAGTAGGACAATCCAAGATTACCTAGCATGGCCCTTTAAGTATATATACCGGTGCCAACAATCTAAGAGGGAAATTGTCATAATTAAATTGGATTTTACAAAAACCTTTGATACTATTGAACACCAAGTAATCCTTCAGATGATGCAAAGCTATGGGTTTCATGATAATTGACTGGATTGGACTGCCAGGATTCTGAATTCAGCATCAACCTCTGTCCTGCTTAATGGAATCCCAGGGAAAAATATCAACTGCCAAAGGGGAGTCAGGCAGGGGGATCCAATATCCCCACTGTTGTTTGTCTTGGCAGCAGAACTCCTTCAATGTATTGTTAACAAAGCATGTCAACTGCACCTCTTGCAAAATCCCCTCAAGAGATGGGTCTGGATTTCTTATCCAATATACTGACGATACAATAATTGTCATGAGGGCTTCACAGAGGGAGCTACTGTGTTTCAAAGCAATCCTTAAGACTTATGCTCAATCTATGGGGCTTAGAGTGAATTATGCATGATACCTCTAAATATGGATTCATAAGGCAGAAGCAATGGCTAGGGTTTTTGGTTGCAAACTGTAACATATGCCATTTACATACCTAGGGCTTCCAATGGGTACTACTAAACCTAGAGTGGAACATTATGCACCTCTTATGAATAGGGTTGAGAGACAACTGACCTCCATATCTTCATTGCTTACATATGCTGGTAAACTTCAGTTGGTCAACACAGTGTTGTCTTCACTACCAACCTTCACCATGTGCTCGGTGTGTCAAGGGCGTTAAACCCTTGGGTAGCTGGACCTCAGCTACGTAGTTCGTAGCCTCGATCCGTCTTCTCCGACGAGATTAGACCCTTAGCCGAAGGCTTGGTTGAAGACAGAGAGAGGTAGGGAAATAGATGGATAATATCTTTCTTGATTTCACCAACTGTCTGTTACAGGAATATATGGCCATCGCCATCAACTAACCGGAGCAACCTGCTCCTTTAATTTAGGAACTAATAATAGAAAGCTATCTCTATTTTCCATCTCAGCCACTGACAGTGATCGTGCCACTGTCTGTTACAGGAATATATGGCCATCGCCATCAACTAACCGGAGCAACCTGCTCCTTTAATTTAGGAACTAATAATAGAAAGCTATCTCTATTTTCCATCTCAGCCACTGACAGTGATCGTGCCCAGCGTGTCCTCGTGCGCGCTCCGCGTCGCGGCGCACGTCACGGGCCCGACGACGCCTGGAATACGTGCGCCCGACCATGACATCTCTCCCCCCGTCGAGGAGCAGCTCGTCCTCGAGCTGGAATTCCGGATACTTGACGCGGAACGACTCGACGTCTTCCCAAGTAGCAGACTGCAGACTCGCCCTTCCACTGGACAAGAACCTGACGTACCCCGCGAGCCAAACGGGAACGCACGACGCGTTCTGGCTCAGGGGCAACTGCGCCATGATGCATAGGCGGTAGGGGCGGGGGAGTGGCCGGCGTTGGCCCCTGGAACTTCTTGAGCATCCCCACGTGGAACACATCGTGAATGCGGGCTCGAGGCGACAAGGCGAGGCGGACGGCGGCGTCGTTGATCCTCTCAATGACACGGTACGGCCCGAAGAAACGTGGCTTGAGCTTGCCGGTGACAGCTTGGGGAAGCGATGACGTCACGTGCTGTCGGAGGCGAAGGAGCGCTCAGTCGCCCACCTGATACGCGACGTGGCGGTGCACCTTGTCGTAGTGCAGCTTCTGCATTGCTTGAGCTTGTTCCAGCCGGTAACGGACGTCAGCTAGGAACTCTTCGCGCTCCTCCATGCTCTTGGCGACAGCAGCCACCCTCGTGTTCCCCGGTTCATATGACCGGATGGATGGCGGATCGCGCCCGTAGACAACGCGGAAGGGCGTGTCCCGTAGCGAAGTTTGGTAGGCGGTGTTGAAGACGAACTCCGCTCAGGGCAGCCAGCGTAGCCACTAGCGTGGCCTGTCCCCCGTGAGGCACTGCAAGTACATGATGATGACGCGGTTAGCCGCCTCCGATTGCCCATCCGACTGAGGATGGAACGCCGTAGTCAAGTGCAGCTTGGTACCCATCAAACGCATGAGCTCACGCCAGAACATCAACGTGAAGACCGGGTCCCTGTCTGACACCATGGACTGAGGCACGCCGTGTAGTCGAATGATGTCGGTGAAGAATGCTTGAGCGATAGACTTGGCGGAGTACGGGTGCGCCAGTGGGATGAAATGGCAATACTTGCTGAACCTGTCCACCACGGTTAGTATAACAGACTTGCCACGGACGCGAGGCAACGCTTCAATGAAGTCGAGGGCGATGTCAGTCCAAACGCCCTGAGGCACCGGCAGAGGAAGTAGGAGGCCGGCCGGATGCAAGTGCTCAGACTTGTACCGCTGGCAGACGACGCACGTGCGCACAAAGTCATGCACGAGCTGCTTCATGTTAGGAAAATGGAAGTCGCGCCGCAGACGGTGCAGCGTGCGCTGAACCCCCTTGTGTCCATCCTCGTGGACCGCCACCATGATCTCCTGGACCAAGGGAGAGGCCGGTGGAATGTAAAGCCGCCCGGCAAACTGGATCATGTCGTCGACAACCGACCAGGGCGCCCGGCGGGAGCCGGTGCTGATGTCCTCACGAAGGGCGACGAGAGCCGGGTCGGTGTGCTGTGCTTGGCGGAGACAGTCGATGAAATCAAAACGCGATGCTGAGAGTGCAAGGAGCGCCCCCTCCTCTGTGTCACGCCGGGACAGCACATCGGCCACGGCGTTCGCCGCACCCGACTTGTATTCGACGGTGAAGTCAAAGCCCAGCAACTTCCCAACCCAGTGGTGTTGCGGGATGGTGGCCAAGCGCTGGTCCAACAAGTACTTCAAGTTGTAGTGGTCCGTCTTGATGAGGAAGCGGCGGCCCCAGAGGTATGGCCTCCAGTGGCGTACAGCGTGGACCAAGCCGATGAGCTCCCGTTCGTACGCGGCGAGGGCGAGGTGGCGGGGTGCCACGGGGCGACTGAAGAAGGCGATCGGGTGCCCTTCTTGAATGAGCACCGCCCCAAAACCATGGAACGAGGCGTCGCACTCGACGACGAAGGTCTTGGTGAAGTCCGGCATGGCCAGGTTGGGGGTCGTGGTGACCGCGACCTTGAGCGCGGCAAAAGATGTGGCTGCCTCCTCGCCCTAGGAGAAGTCGTCCTACTTGAGGAGAGAGGACAGCGGCGCTGTGACGGAGCCATAGTTGTGGACAAACTTGCGGTGGTAGCCCGCCAAGCCGAGGAACCAACGCACCGCGCACGCCGAGCGAGGTACCGGCTAGTCGTGAATGGCCTGCACCTTGGCCGGGTCCATGGCGACGCCTGCCTCCGAGATGATGTGGCCGAGGTAGGAGACGGAGGTGACGCCGATCGCGCACTTGGAGCGCTTGACGAAGGGTATGTGTTGGCGAAGCTCGGTGAGGATGGCACATAGATGACGAAGATGATCCGCCCAAGACTTGTTGTATATCAATATGTCATCAAAGAAAACGAGCACAAAGCGATGGAGGAAGGGGCGTAGTACATCATGCATGAGAGCCTGGAACGTTGCCGGGGCGTTGCACAGCCCGAACGTTATGACCAGAAACTCGTATAGGCCATCGTGGGTGCGGAACGCCGTCTTGTGGATGTCCTCCGGGTGCATGCGCACCTGATGGTACCCCGAGCGCAAGTCGAGCTTGGAGAAAAACCGTGCACCGTGGAGTTCATCGAGCAGCTCATCAATGACCGAAATCGGGAACGCGTCCTTGACCATGAGAGCATTCAACGGGCGGTAGTTGACGCAAAATCGCCACGACCCATCTAGCTTCTTGACGAGGAGGACCGGGGAGGAGAACGCCGAGTCATTGCGACAGACGATGCCCTGCTCGATCATGGTGGCGCACTGCCGCTCAAGTTCGTCCTTGTGAGTCGCAGGGTACCTGTACGGCCGCACAGCCACCGAAGGTGCATCGGGCTTGAGGATGATGCGGTGGTCGCGGGCGCGCGTAGGGGACAGGCTGGTCGGCTCAGCGAAGACGTCGGCGAATGAGCCCAACAGCCCGTCGAGGAGGGAGTCGTCGGTCGTGGCGGCATGGAGGTCCGACGCGATCGGTGGTGCCACGCCACGCCAGCAGACGTCGCGCCCCTCCTACTGGAATGTCATGGTCCGGACAATGAAGTCCCAGACGATGGGCCCCAGCGTGGCCATCCAGTGTGTGCCGAGAACCACGTCGTACCCGGCTAGGGGCATCACGAAGAGGTCAACGCAAAACGCCATGCCGTCAATGATGACTAGGGCCTGACGAAGGACGCCGGGGCAGGAGACTCGCTCGCCGTTTGCCACCGCCGTCGTGAGCCTTGGGCGCGGCTCGATGCGCAGTCCCGTGCGCCATGCAGCCGCCTCCCCGATGAAGCTATGGGTCGATCCCGTGTCGATGAGCGCGACGAAGGTGGCGGCGTCCAAGACCACCTGGAGTTGTACTGTGTTGCAGATGGGCACCCCGGCGACTGCGTGCAAGGAGAAGACTGGGGTTTCCGTGTCCGGGGCATCCACGGCCGCGGCGTCGTCTGTAGTGGCGATCTTGATGCCGTTGATGTAGATCTACTTGCATGCTCGGTTGTGCCCCCGCGTGTACTTCTCGTTGCAGTTGAAGCAGAGGCCCTGCCGACGGCGCTCCTGCTCCGGCAGGGACAAGCGCTCCACCTGCCGGCCGTCCACCGTGACCGTGGGCACGGCCGCCTTGTCGATCTGGGAAGCAGGGAGGGTGAGGCGCGGAGCAGGGGCCGGTAGCAGGCCACGGGGCGCCACCTTGGCAGGCACCGACGCGTACTGCTCCCGGAGCTCAAGCTGGCGCGCCAGGCTCATGGCAGCCGCAAGGGACTACGGGTTGTGGACCCGGACGTCAAGGCTGAGCGGAGGAAGGAGGCCGCCCGTGAACAGTTGGACCCGTTACGTCTCGTCGAGGGGGCCGGCGCGGGGAAGAAGCGCCTGGAAATGGTCCTGATACTCCGCGACGGTGTCGATGCGACGACAATCTACAAGTTCGAAGAGGGGAGCAGCGTAGAGAGGAGGACCATAGCGCAGGCTGAGCAACTCCGTGAACCGGCGCCACGACGGAGTACCCTCGTCCGTTTGGACCTGGATGTACCACATCTGCGCCCTGTCCTCTAGGTTGTAGGAGGCCATCCAGACCTTCTCTTCCTCCATGATCCGTTGTTGGTGAAAGTAGGACTCACAGCGGTTGATGAAGATGAGGGGATCAGTCTTGCCGTCGTACCGGGGAAAATCCATCCTCTAGAATTTCGGTGGCCGGTCATTGTGGTGTTCGTCGGAGCTCGTCTTGGTGCCCGAGGACGACGTGCGGTTAGAGGTGAGGATGGCGATGGCCTTGGCATTGGCCTCGACCGTGGCCTACAGCGTCTTGAGGCCGTTAGTGAGGGTCTCGATGGAGGCCTTGAGGTCGTTGACATCACCCATGTCGGCGGTGCACGACGCGACGGACAACGACGAGGATGATGGCAGCGCGGTGGCTATAGGTGGAGGTGGGGTGGCGGCGGCTGGTGGTGAGGTGAATCGGGAAGGCGAGGATCGCCGGGACCGTAATACCAGGTTGTCAAGGGCGTTAAATCCCTTGGGTAGCTGGACCTCGGCTACGTAGTTCGTAGCCTCGATCCATCTTCTCCGGCGAGATTAGACCCTTAGCCGAAGGCTTGGTTGAAGATAGAGAGAGGTAGGGAAATAGATGGATAATATCTTTCTTGATTTCACCAATTGTCTGTTACAGGAATATATGGCCATCGGCCTCAACTAACCAGAGCAACCTGCTCCTTTAATTTAGGAACTAATGATAGAAAACTATCTCTATTTTCCATCTCAGCCACTGGCGGTGATCGCGCCCAGCGCGCCTGGAATACGTGCGCCCGACCATGACACGGTGTCAATTCCAGTTGTTGTGCATGAATATTTTCATAGGGCTCACAGGCATTGTATGTGGAGGAAAACATAAACTAATGCCAAGAGTAGGCCTCTAATGGCATGGAAAAAATGCACTAGGCCCAAAAGAAAAGGGGGGCTAGGCATTATAAATATGAAGTCAAAATGTAGCCCTCTTAATCAAGCGCTTGGATAAGTTCTATAACAAGGACATTCCATGGGTACCTTAATTTGGAACACCTACTACACCAATGGTGAGGTCCCCCAGGCCAGCAAAGATAAGGGATCCTTTTGGTGGAGGGACCTTCTAAAGTTGTGTGACATTTTCAGAGAAATTGAAACTTGTAAAGTTGGGGATGGATCTATTGTGCTTTTTTGGTCAGATGTGTTGAATAACCATTTGCTACAAAATAAATACCCAAGACTCTACTCATTTGCAAAGAACAAGCAAATTTCAGTGGCTCAATTCCTCCTAAATAATGAAATTGAGAGCCAATTCATTTGCCACTCTCAGTGCAAGCTTTTCAAGAGTATCAAGACCTACAACAGCTAATCCAGCAAATTCAAGTACAGGCTGGAAACAAAGATAGTTGGGAGTATATCTGGGGCAATAATAAATATACTGCAAGCAGATTCTATCACCTTCCATTCAAAAATCTTCACCCTCCTCACTTTATTTGGATCTGGGACTCAAAATGTGCAAATAAAATTAGAATCTTTACATGGCTTCTCTTTATGGACAGACTTAATGTTAGAAACATCCTAAGAAGAAAGAATGCTAAGCTAGAAGGCAACAACTACAACTGTGTCCTCTGCTCCCAGAACAGAGAAGAGATAACTTTTCACTTGTTCTTCTCTTGCCCTTTTAGTAAGGAATGCTGGAATCATCTCCACATCAACTGGAACTTTGGCATAAATTTTCAAAACATGATTAAGTTGGCAAAGCAGCAGTTCCCCAGTTCTTTTTTCATGGAGATCTTCATGGTTGGGGCTTGGCACATCTGGAAGCAGAGGAACAACCTAATCTTTAATAGAGGAGTGCCCACTTTCCAGTCCTGGAAGGCTGGTTTCCTTCACGAGGCTTCCCTCCAAGCTCATAGAATGTCTCCAGACAAACAGCTTCTATTTAAGTACTTTCTTCAGTTGTATAGATATATAGCTTCTCCTTGTTGGTTTTGTTTTCTTCTTTGCACAGTGAGTTGTCTGTCTTCCTTGTTGTTTTATATATATTAATATAATTAACACAGCAGGGGTCTCCCTTGCTGTATTT
>VSTD030001723.1:0-12701 GCA_008808055.3 Sporobolus alterniflorus | reverse complement strand
TTATACTCATGCTTCACATAGTTTACAACAATGCAACACTCATGCATCACATAGTTAACACAAGAAGAAATAAAGCCACGTCATCGCCGTCGTTTGGGTGGTTGGAGTGGGCTCTACTACCTCTAAGCGTGTCGTCGAGCTCGTTTGGCTGTGAGTGACCAGACGATGGTGTATGCCAAACCTGCATCGAGTAAAGAACATCAAAATGAAGGAGCTAAAAGAAGCTAATGATAAGAAATGTACCGGAGATCCAAGAGGCGACCCGAAGTGAGGTTGTGGTGGGGGAGCTTGGAACTTCAGCACCTGAATTCCTTGTTGCTACGCATTTGCTATACATGTTGCAATGGAATGAATTAGTTTTGAAAGTATTGCTAAGTGCTCGATAGCGAATGAAATAGTTAAGTCAACTAACCTGAAGGACAATTTGCTACTGAGCGAAGGCCTGAGCGTAGAAGTCATCCCGCTGCCTCATTGCTTCATCTCGCTCCCTCTGGACTTCATCCCGCCACCGCATTTCTTCGTCCCACTACCGCAGACTCTCCTTAAGCATTTCAATCTTGAGCCAGTCTTCCGAGCGGCGAGGGATGAAGCTACTCTCCCCTGAGCTCTGCGATGAGGTCGTAGCCTTCTGAGATCTCACCTTCCGGGAATCGATTATGTCATTTAGCATGGAATACCTGCAACATGTATTACATAAGAATATATCATAACATTGCAAAGACAAAGGATTACAATTGAACCATCGATTCACTGTCCATGCCTCTTTCCCCTTCTGCTAGTGTACAAGGTCATCGAGTTGATGTCTTGCTGTCTTCAATTGACCCCCTCTCCATGGAGTCTTACCATTTCTTCACCATATTTATTCTGGCAAAAACAACAGAAATGTAGGTTACAGAGAGAACAACGGTGCAAAATATCGAGAAATAGTGAGAACTCACCAAAGCATCTATGGCCGACTGTGAGCAGAGTTGATCCGGGTTCGAAGGATCGGGTCCTCAATGGTGCTCAACAAAGACCTCGATGTCACTCCTTACAACGCCACCCCGCTTGGCCTGTAGTTAAAAGTTAGTCACATGACAACAAACATATATATAGCACTTGAACCACAGAATCTTACCATGTGTTGTGACTTGCAGACATGTCCAACAACGTCGTATCTGTGCTTCGGGTCTTTTCCACGGTTGAATCTCTTTTGCTCAAATTTCACTTTGAAAGCAGGTGAAGACCAATACCTATAGAATTCTAAGTAAACCTCATTGCGGTTCCTGAACCACAGAGTCACCACTTGAACAAAGATGCAGCCAGTGTGCCATATGACAACTAATATCAAATATTGAATATAAAAAGACTTACAAATCTTTACCTGGCTGTATTACTCCTCAGTCAAGTAAATTGCTAAAGAACCCAGCTTCTTATTCATTTCTAGGTCAAGGACATCCTTGTAGTATACATTGTTTGCTTGAATGCAAGCATAGGAAATTGCATCCTTCACAACCTTGTGAGCAGTGTGGTTGAATACCTCAAGTGTGTGTGTCTGGTGGTTGCCCTCATCAGGCAACTGGAAACATAACTGCAAAACAAAATATGCAACAAGAAATGCATTAGTACATTAGGGTAATAAAGAAAAAATCATGCATGGAGAAAAAAACTTACCCAGAAGTCATGCGCCACTGCTCCCTGGGCAGTCCCGTAGTCTCCATCTGCCGAAGTGGTTTTATGACACTTCCATCGGCACTACTACAAGAGCAGCCTATTGTGGTGCATTGTTAGAGGGACTGAGGCTCTTATACGCTCAAGCTAGAAAAACACGGGGGTTTACATGGTTCGGGCCACCAGAGCGTAATACCCTGCGTCCACGGGAGATGTTGTATTGCTATGTGTGTGTGGTGCTATTAAAGGCTGAGTTCAACTTGTCTCATCCTGTCGCCCACCCAGCCTTTTATAGCTCAAGGCCTTGGCAGTTACATTGTGATGCAAGGCCCGACAGGTGGCTCTAGGGTGGTTGAATCCCTATATAGTAGGGCACTACAATCTAGGAGTAGCAAATGATATCTTCAACGGCATGGGTACGTCCGGTCTTATCGCCCTACCACGCCACACTCAGTCAGCAGCATGGTGTCATGTTGTTGGGTCACCTTGCACTGTAGCGGTGCCTTGTGAGTGGTCAATAGGGTTGGTGATGCACTGTAGACACATGTACGCACATCTTGCATGCATTAAATGTGCCACCTGCCCACACGTCTCACAGGCCTATGATGGCTACGGTGTCAGGCGCCTTGGGAACATGTGCACGTGCCTTGAAAACTCATGAGCCTAGCTGCACAGGTAGGCCGACTTGGTCTTTCTTTATGCTTGAGGCATGTGGCCCACAGGGAACCATAGGACGCATAGCACCGTTAGAGCCCTCCCGGCAAAGACGCAGGGTCCAGAGCTGTAGGACAAGTGGCGGTGCCAGAGCCCTCCCTAGCAAAGAGGCAGGGTCCGGAGCCATGGTACACGGGTGGCACTGGAGCCCTCCCAAGCTAGGTGGCTGGGTCCGGAGTCATAGGACACATGGCAGCGCTGGAGCCCACCTCGGTAAAGAGGCAGGGTCCGGTGCTGTAGGATACGTGGTGGCACATGGAAGCACCCCCCGCTCTTTGTCTTGACTTGAAGCTTGTATGTAGGGGTACCGATTTGCAGAGTAGCAACATAATCTGGAGCAAACCAGTAGTGCTCCCAAGTAGTGGCGAGCTCCCAGTGACCATTCCCGGGTGGTGGAGATGAATCAGGTTACCCAACACCTGGTCAACTAGTTTTTGCCTCGAGTCCCCTTCGAAGCTATAGTCAATCCATGACCTACAGACATAACAAAGTTAGTAAATTAAAATCAAATCTCCAATTAAAACACAACACAAAAGTATGAGAGACTCACCCATCACCATAAGGGATGATGACAACCCTATTGTCATCATGAGGCACTACAGGAGAGCGAATGAGGTGGGTTCTCCTAAGTCGGTGTGAGGATGCGGATTATGAAGCAGACCCATCACCCCTAACCCTCTCTTCGTATTGCCCCGCACCCTCCTCGTGCCCCTCCTCCCCCTCCTCAGAGTCTTGTCCTCCGCCGTCGGAGGTGTCCTCTAGCCCCGTAGCCTCCACCTCCTCCTCCCGCCCCAAGCTCTCCTTGTCCTGAAAAATGGCATGTAAAGAAATCAGTAAATTCATATTGGAAAATGGTATGAAAATAAAAAGATTACCTTGTCTCTCTGAGAACATATCAGTGCTCCCACCAAAGATGGGTCCATGTGTTTCATCACCTCCGCCGTCCCCACCCTACTCTTTCCTCCGAAGAGCTTCTTCGTGACACTCTTCAACCTTTTCGGCATCCTGTTCAAAACAAGCACAAGTGAGTATTCATCAAAAACATAGTATGAGAGAAATATAAAGAACGTAATATGATATATCATGAATGTAATATGAAATATAAAGAATGTTCAATATCTTACATTTCTTCTTTTCTAAGAGATTGTTTCCTTTGCTCAGGAACTATTTCATCATTAGCATCGCCGAGTAAAGAATTCAGTGCCGAGTCTAGATCTATATGAAATGAAGATGGCAATTCATCATCTTGATAAACCTCATCAACCTCTCCAGCTGGCACTTGATTCTCATGATAACCAAAATTGTCAGGGGTGTGTAACCGTTCATGAGGATTCACTATATACACCACCCACCATGCACTTAGCTTTTTGCATGGGTATGGTATATAATAGACTTGCTCGACCTGGTAAGCAAGGACAAATGGATCGCAACTACGTAGCCGATGCACGTGTTTGACTTCAACCATACCAAATTTGTTTTCTTGAGTATCATGATTGGGATCAAACCAATCACAATCGAAGAACACTATTTTAAGATTCTTATTCCTAGTAAAGTTATATTCGATTATATTTTTAATGATCCTATAGTACTTAGATTTGTGTCCTTCTGCATCAACAGCCCTCGTAACAAGTCTTGTATTAGTTGTGGCCGCCAACGGGCGAGAAGCTTCAAAAATGGTTGAACAGAAGCGAAACCCGTTGATGTCATACCGATCGTAACTTTTGGCAACAACACTTCCATACGACAGCTAATGTAGGTCCACATGTACATTGTCGACTAGCACACACTACGAACCAATTAGATAAGTTAGATGATTAAACATAATACATGTCACAGAAAGGCCAAAAGTCAAGTGAGGATTTACATGTTCTTTGAACCATGTGAGAAAATTAGGCTCTCCATGTATTCCTTCCTGACGTAGTTTATCTAATTGTTTCATCGTTGGTTACCGGCCAAAAGGTAAATATTTTGAATTGAACATGCTATCAAATACACAAATGAGCCATGAACCACCATGAGTTCAATAGAGAACTAAAAAGAATGGACTTATGTGAAATATTGATCCATCTCATCCATATTTGCAGACATGTAGAGCAAAGCAAACATCTGCTCTTCCTGAGTTGGCTGGTATGGCGTGGAGGCACCAATAGTCATTCTCTTCCATTGGAAAATTTGAAGGTCACCCGAGGCACGCGGCAATATCTGGAGGAGGAGGTGGTGGTGATGGGTACCCCAGGAGGTGATGTCCGGTGGTAGCGGCGGGTGCCCCAAGTAGTGTGGCGGCGGCAAATCTGGGCACGAGAGAGTGAGTGTGATGTGGGCATGCAGGGCCAGGCGCGGGCGCGCGTCTAGGGGGATAAGTCCCCTAACATGCGTTAGCCACCCCCAACTGACGGAAGTTATCGCAGTAACTTCTGTCACCCTACCACAGGCCGACGAAAGTTAAGGTAATTTCCGTCGGCTATCTCTGTCCGAAGGAAATTGCTTAATTTCCGTTGGCTTTTCCTTGAGCTGACAAAAAAAATTTGGGTCGACGAAAGTTTCTATTTTTCTTGTAGTATGTTTTAGTGTATTTCAAAAAAAAATCCTCAAATAAAAATATACAAAATTATGTATGGATTATACCGAATTATGTATAAACATGTTTTATGGCATACCCTGACAAAAAAATCCTAGGTCCGCCACTGGGTTTGAGTGACTGCCTTGATCAGGATTGTTGATGGGAGGTCTCTGCAGAGCTTGTTAAATCAGAGTTAACCCGATAAAGTGGGAAAAGGGGTACATAGTACCTTTTCCTTGCCAAGTGGAGCTACAAAGGATGGTTCCAATAAGACGCATCCCGACTGACAATAATGGAGTGATGGCCTATGAAAAATGGAACTATGAGATAAAACCCAAGACAAAATTACACAAGGTATGGGTACATGTATATGGTGTTCCATGCGAGATTTGGTCCTTTTTATCTCTGTGGGCAATTGGTTGCATCCTTGGTGCAACGACAGAAAGGGTTGACATGTGATACCTGCTCAAGATAGGAGTGGTGAGACTACTCGTGGCAGTGCTTGATGCGAACTCAATACTAGATAATGTAGAAATCTGTTGACAACCAAAATTGGTAGGACCAAGAATTGGCCACAAGCGGTCAGACCGACGCTGCCAACCAGTCTGATCGGTCTAAATTGTGAAAATCTTTAATTGGCTAATTTAGTTACACCATTGTGTAGGGCTCATCACAGTGATGTATTTTTATTTACTTTCCCAAATCGGACTTTGGATGCAAAAGATATAAAATTTGGAAGTTTTCTGAGTTATGAGTTGTTTAGTCCACCCTTTTAAGGACTAGTTCTCCAAACTTGTCCAGCCCTAGGTGCCAAATGCCGGACTAGTCCACCAGACCAGTCAGACCGATGCGAACAGATTTAACTCGGTTCAAACATTCCAAAGATAAATTTGGTAGGTTTAAGAGGAATCCTACAGGGGCAAGACCTGCCCACCCTATAAATATAGAGGGCCATGACCGATTGAGGGCACCCCAATCGTCAAAATGCCTATTACTTTTAGTTTTTATCTCCTAACCCGAACACCCTTTTCCAAACCCTAATTGATGTTCTTCTCTCATCCCGGTGGCGTGTGAAGACGTTCTAGCTGGTTTGTCAATGCCAGAACAACCCAAGGTGTATCTTCCCTGATGGGGTCCCTCCCGGGAAGAAGTTTTGGTTCAGGCGGCACAGGTCGTGCTTACCAGTTAGACCGGCCGGCTATACCGATCAGACCGGTTGGTGGAGTTCCATGCACCAACAGGTTCTGGACGTGGTAGTGTTCATGTTTACTAGCACATTCAAGTGTCAACACACTTTTTGGTGACTCCACTGGGGAGGTACTTTCAGCTAATCAACAGCTAGATCGATCTTCTCCGACTATGAGCTTTGAGATCCATCTGAAGAACATCATCATGGTGACATTGGATGAGGTCCCGGAGGAACAACGCAAGGCATTTGAGGCACACCGCAAGACTGCTGAAGAGCACAGGAAAGCTCACGAAGCACGGGAACTCCAAGAGTTCCACTCATGTTTCAAGAAGGAGAAGCAAGGCAAGATCATGCCGATCAAGAAGGTCATTCTACCTTCTACCAGCAATGCAACCAAGGTAATGCGAAATGTAAGAACTTCGTTTCCCTCAGTTTCTCCCAAAGATGTCAACAACATGATCATCTACCTTCTACGATGGCCTCACAATAGTGGTGGTGGCAACGACGAAGGCCAACGAATCAGTCAATGAGAGCAAGCAAAAATGGGTCAGTGAGGTGTGCCATACTGCATAGATCCTTGGAGAAGGAGGTGGACATTAGGCCCATCGGCGGTGTTGAATTGATGGCGACAGTGGTGGTGGCACTGTTCACAGCAACGGGAAAAATCAAAATCCGGCGAGCTCACGGGTCCTCCGGGGATGAGGTGCTACCGGCGAAGGGCAGGGTGATGACGCGCTCCTACCTGGCAGCTTGGTTGGGGCAGAGGCGCGATGGGGTGAGCTACTACTGGTGGTCTGCTATGGACGGCGCCCTCAGCGTGAGGCAAAGCGCACGTGGCACAAAGCGGAGCTCATGCGGCGGTCGTGGGTATGCGGCCTCGGCATGCTCCGACTTGGCGACAACGGCCACAAGGTGGAGGCGCTCGGCCATGGTGCGGTGGAGGAAATGGCTGGCACAGTGCAGTGAAGCTCGGGTCGGTGCTGCTCCAAAAATGGAGAAAAGGGAGGGGACAATACGGGAGCGACGTCTAGGGAGGGGGGCTCAGCCACGGTGCGACGCGTGGGCTGGGGGCCCCGGCCGGCGACACCGGCCCTGGCGCGGAGGTCATGGGAAGGCAGTGCGAAGCAGGGGATTGAATGTGAGTGAGACCACTGACAAGTGGGTCTGGCCCGGATTTAAATCAATTCAAACAATTTCAAACTCATTCAAACTTAATTCGATTCAAACAGGACCTTCCCGGGCTCAAAAAAAATTAAAATAAAATATGGTTTTGAAGGATTTGATGTAAGAAACAACTTTACTTACAGGAACTTCCTCAAATCCAAAATGTATTTTGAACTAAAAATCATGGAATCTTCTAGGGTTTGAAATTCAATGGAATTTAATTGAATTTTTCTTGAAAATTCAGGATTTGATGAAATTTTGGCCAAAGGACTTTTATTTGCCCCTAGATGACAACTCAGTCATGAAAAGGAGTTTGAAGTTTCAGACTAGGAATTTCTAACTTGCACTTGAAGATTTGAATCAGAAATTAATTTGAACCCCCTTTAATTTGCTTAGGATTCGATCAGCCAACGGATTTGATACATGATCAAGACACTAATGAATGTAATTAGGAAAGTTGTAACATGGGGTGTAATTTTTTTATCAAATTTGGTTATTATTGTAATTATTATGTGATAATTTGTAGAATGAAGTTTGAATTGCCCTAAGAAGACATTGATTTTTTCATCTATCTCTAGGACATGGACTAGAATGGAACATATGAGCCTAATTATAATTTTTCGCACTTTTTGGTATCTTATTAAATGCACATGTAGTTCAATTTGAAATTAATTTTGATAACCACGTAGAAATTTATTTAACATATAGAAAATAGTAAATCAGTTTCAATTTTTTTGAAACTTCTATAAGACAACTTATCCATAGTATGTTACATATAAAAAATGATTTGGTGTGTTTAAGATACTTATTTGTGTGTGTTACTTCACAATGGTGCAATAAAATGAAAAATGAAAAAGAAAATCGTTAAGCAATACAAATAGAAAAAAAATATTTTTGCATAATAATTGTTAATGCAACTTCATATTTGATAATATTTTGATCAATAGAAGTTTGTGTCCAAATTTGAGGTGCATACGAGTTCAAAAGATATTATGAGGTATTGAAATATAAAAGATTGACTTGAGTTACAAGAAACTTTGTAAGATATGTATCCAATTGTGAACAATGTATAGTCTTACTTTACTAACAGTATCTAATTTTTTTATGGCAAGATTATAGACAAAAATATGTTATCATATCAATTTGTATTTTTTAATCAAATTTAGATATTATTGTAATTATTATGTGGTAATTTGGAGAAATGAGAGTTTGAATTGTTTGTAGAACAGAATTGAATTTTTCATCTATCTCTGCGACATGGACTAGAATAGAACTTATGAGCATAATTATAATTTTTGTACAATTTTTGGTATCTTAGTTCGATTTAGAATTAATTTTTAATTTAGAATTAATTTTGATAACCACGTAGGTCCTTATGGTGGCGGTAAAACAACTGTGTGCCAGGTTTTAAGTGCTGTCCTTAGGTTGAAGTTGCACATTTTGAACTGCCATCAGTATACTGAGAAATCCGACTTCATTATGGTGAGTTGCCATCTCTGAATCTACTCTTGCTTATTACTGTTGTCTGTGTTTCAAATATGTTGCTTGCTAGCAGTATGATTGCAGGGCTTTTGTCCCCTCGAATGCAGCGCCCAACTTAGCCCTGGAATCCCCAGACTTCCTCGGCCTTGCCTCTCTTAGCACCGGCTCTGAGTCTGCTTCTACTTGATAATGCTGGGAAGTCCTTCCAGTTCCCAGTTAGTCCAGCAAGCCTGGACCCCACCACTGCAGCTTCCTAGTCTGAATGAGCTCTTGGCTTCTGCCTCCCCACCAGATCAGAACTAGAAGACACACAAACCGCAAACCTTCTTCTCGACATCTCACCACCTCCACCTCAACCTCAGTTCAGCTCCACCAGTTTCCATCCTCCCGCCACCTCCTATCCCAGATGTTCCTCTCCCTCCTATTCCTGACCCAGTGCCGATGGTTCATGACCAAGCACCCAACGAAGGTTTTGTAGGGATATGGATAGGCTACATTAACTCTACATCTATCGTTACACCCAGAAAACTTGTAAATAAAGGAGTCATAGATCGTCGTTACCACTAGACGCGCTGAGTAGCGAAAGAAGAGTTAGAACCGCGATCCAACGTAGTCGTGCGTCGGTGTAGAGTAAGTAGTCGTTCATTGTAGTCTCCTCCGCATGGTCGTCCCGGTAGCAACCTCTACGTCGTCATAGCCGATCAGCGCAACAACAATCATAACAGCACCTCTACGAAGTCCACACGCACAAGGATGAAACGTCGCGCATGGGTGTGCTAGCATCACGCACGCATCTAGGGCTTCGGAGTTCGGCAGAGAGAAGATGACGGCTAGGGTTTCACGTGGTCACGTGTATGATATCAATTCGCCCCTAGTCTCACCCCTCATATTTATAGAGCATGTTAATGGGCTTCCTCGTAGGTCCATTAGTACCTTAATTCGACTATGATCCACAAAATTTCTAGCCCTCAGGTTGCAAGACCAAATTCAAAATCTGATCGACCAGACAGGCTTTGTACGCAACAGATGCATTGCTGACAATTTTATCTATGCACCACTCGGTCTAGTACAAACCTGTAAACTAAGGAGGAAAAACACTACCGTCCTAAAATTGGACTTCAGAAAAGTCTTCGACACTGTCTCTTAGGACTGGCTTCTTAACACTCTCACCATCAGGGGCTTTGATAAAAAATGGATCAAATGGATGTCTATGCTAACAGCTACGGCTAAGACGGCCATCCTGCTAAACGGGATTCCAGGGCCATGGACCCCGATCAAAAGGGGTCTTAGACGGGACGATCCCCTATCTCCCCTCCTCTTCATTATTATAGTCGACATCCTTTAGAAAACAATCAAAAGATTCTCAGAAGGTTGGCTCCGGCACCCCATAGTCCTAGACAACACTTCCGGTGATTCAATACGCAGATGACACTTTGATTCTGATTCAATACGGTAACAGTCGGCGAACTCCTCCCAGATGATCCTCTGGACAGCTGCATCTGTTTGAGAATCGACAGAAGCTGTTGCCTCATCCATGAAGAGGATCCGTCTGCGTTTCAGAATAACACGCCCAAAGCAGAGGAGCTGCCTCTGCCCTAGACTCCAGTAAGGGAAGTACTGCTATAACTGATGGCCATGCAACTTGGCAAGTGACAGCAACGCTAGTAACCATTGAAATGGACAGAGATGTCACAAAACCAACATAAAACACAAGAACGATATCGATTTTGGTTTTATGTCACAAAACCACCAACCCCAGGCCTCTGTAACATATAGCTTGTACACACGCCAGCTCACTCGGCCACTCTCCTTTTCCTCTTCCTGGATTAGCTTGGAGGAACCAGCTTCTTTGCTCCACAGTCGTTTCACCATTCCCATTATCAGACTTGGTAGGATGAGAACTCTGTGTGTTCTGGACATGGCAGACTTGTTCCCCTGTTATCTCCATCGAACTGTGATGAGCAGCAACAGGAGCTGAAAAGTCTGAGCATGATGCTAGTAACTCATTGTATATCCCAGATTGAATGACCAACCCATCTTTCATAACCTACATGTTCACACACAAGATTAAGTTGTTTAATTTCCGCTGGCTATCATAACAAGTGTTCACACTTCAGAGTTTAACTTATGTAATACCATATCATGTGTACACACCCCCAAGCAAGCTGCAATAAATATACTTGAAAACAAATATGTGTGTGACCTAAGTTTTCCTGATATGGGATATGGTACGGTGATACAACAAAGAGCATCTCAATGCACGTAGCTCCCGCTTGCGTAGGTTCTGGGGAAGGGTCATTGATATGGTGAATATATGTAAATATAGGCTCAACTTTTGCTAAATTGTAATAAGTAGATTACAGAAAAAGGCAGCGGCTTTGGCGTAAAATAATAGATATGGCTTTGGTACACGCTCTTTTGGCTCCAATGGAGCTCCACGTACCTGCATGAGTCGGTGTGCTCTACGGGCCTACTGCATAACACATTGTCGCCATTTCCTCTGCCGTATCAGATACAGATACAGCTGGCTCCCTCACCTATCGGTGATCCATATTATGTGACTTTTAATGTTTCCTACTTGTTTTGAGTAATTAATGTTTCAATAACCAAGAGAAAACATTGCTACTACTGCCTACTGTAATTTAGTAGAGGGGGGAGATGGTTTTGGGTTCCAGCTCTTGGCCTATGTGAATGATTTATGAAATTGATATGCACAATTGCACATAACTCTTTCATAAGGAAAACAAGGGGGCAAACCCACAGCATGAACACAGCTTCATTTTTCTGATAATATACTGCTTCCAGTTTCGACTTTCAAGCTTGTAGTCTTAAAGTAGGGTAGATGTTGCAACATTACTGATGAACTAAACATGGAAAAAAATGTGCATTTAAAGATCTTTATGTGTAACATACAAGTGGATTCAATTACTAATCTATTGGTACTATCACAAAACTGCATATGTGTCAAGTTTAAACTCCGTTCCAGAAGGAAGAATGCATTACTTTCTGAAAGTGTAATTCAGAGAGGTAGAACCTGAAACTTACAAATATGTTATCCACACTTTGCAAGAAGTCCACTTGATGAGTCACAAAAAAACGGTCTTAGTCTTGAGTATGCCCTTCAAGCATTCCTTCAGAACATAGCCAAATGTCAGAACTTAAGGAAAAGGGTACAATACAAGCCATAGATTATCTACTTCTTTGCAATAATATATAAGGCTAGAAATGAAGAGAAATGGCTAGATTCAACAAAAAATAGAGGGGGTTTTCTGTAATACTCAGGAGATCTGCATATTATTTTATTAAGAAGAACAAATAGTTTATAAGTAGAGGCAGTCAAGACCCAACTGAACCCTCGAACACACGTACAAATAAATGGTTTTTTTTCATACATAGGCTCCGTGCACATAATTAGCACGGCAAACAAACAGAGCAATCACTTGAGTCTGGACAACTATCATGAAGACCTTTTTTGAGGAAAAAAAACTATCATGAAGACCTTCCACATCTTAAATCCCATTTAGAAATTTGTTTCCTAACTTGTTTAAATTTATATACTGTAAGAAATAGTTGAAAAGATTTACCGTGAAAATAGTTGATCCAGTATGAGCATCAACTGCGCTAAAAATATCATCAAGGAGATATGTATCGCAATCTTGATACACTGCCCTTGCAAGCTGGATCCGTTGTTTCTGACCCCAACTAAGATTGATCCCTCGCTCTCCTATTTCAGTCTGGTCACCAAACTCCATCTCCAAATCTTTTTCCAGGCAACAGGCATGTATTACTTCTGAATATCTCTCGGGGTGCATCGGCTTTCCAAATAAAATGTTCTCTTGAATGGTTCCATTTCGGATCCAAGCGGTCTGAGCAACAAATGCTGTGCTCCCGCATATGCTAAGCTATATATATCAAAGGGAATAGAGATCAGATGGAAAATAC